>JAADVL010000120.1:0-58043 GCA_023334995.1 Pythium sukuiense
GCGTGTGTTGTGGTGTGTTGTAGTGTTTGTGTTGTTGTGTGTGTTGTGTCTTGTTTGTGTTTGTTTTTGGTGCGGGTAGGTGTTCAGCAAGCGCCGTTGGTTTAGTGGTAAAATATCTCGTTGCCATCGAGATGCCCCGGGTTCGATTCCCGGACGGCGCACTCTCTTATGCCACACAACACATACCATACAATGCACCACGCACCTCTTTTCCTCTACCGTATCTCAAAACACACAGCGCACACATACACGCACGCAAAGGGGTTAAACAGACACACCGCTTCGTCTCGCGCACGAAGACCCTTTGGCTTTCTTCCGCTCGCGGGTCAGCTTCGGTCCTGGTTTGCGTCCCCGTTTGCCACGATCTTCTGCCGGTTCTTCCACCACCGGTCAGTGTAGCATCAAGGCGAACGTCTTCTGGATAATGACGGAACGTGACAGCGTACGTCCCTGGGAAGTGACGTACCGATGACCGCGTCGAATCGAAGGGACTCTCGAATCGCGCGCTTTCAGATCCCGCAGCGGTTGTGGGATGAATGCATGGGAACTCCTGGTCTGTCCAGTGTCCACATGTGTTTTCCGCGCCGAGAAGATCCACGTAGCGCCACGGGTGGATGAGACCAGCCGCCTTGGTGTCCAAGGGGTACCAAACCGTAAAACTTTGGTCATTGCAGCCGGTGCACGTGGAGTTTTTTTTTGCCTTCGAGTAGGTTACGCTTGTGCAGTGCGATCGATGGTATCAAGTGGTCTTCATGCCCCTGACGCAGCCATTGGGCGATTAGTTGTCTCTTCTCCGACACAAGATCGTTCAGCTTCTTCGCGAAAAGACTGAAGGCATGCAACGGCTTTGCACTGCGGCACTCGTTCCCGATCCAACTGTTGGGTGTCTCACATAGGCTGGACGTGATTTCATTGTAGGTGGGGAGCTTGAACTTGCCCGTGTAGCAATACTTGACCCAGTGGTTGGCATCGATGTTCAGGTACGCCACGGCGTCAGGCGTGCTATCCCGCAGCTGTGAACTGAAAAACTTGAAGTCCGCTTCGCAGTCACTTTGAGCCATTTTGCAGATAAGACCTCGCTCCTTCGTAATAAGAGACAGACCCGGTCGGTGATTGATGTTCGCCAGTGCAAATGGTATGAGGTGATCCGTGTAGTCCTTAGTTGCGCCTGCACCGCGGGACAATGTGCGTTGCAATGTTTGGTATAAAACATGCTCGCTGGAGCACACCGTCTTGATTCATCTCGACCCGCCACACCTCTTGTCAGCCATCAGAGAGAAGTACGACTCCAACTTGCGATAGCTTTCCAGCATGTCGCCACTGTTCTTGTCCTAAACGTCGAGCTTGATATGAGACATGGCGCTCGTAGAAACATGACAACATTTGGCTTGATGACAGCTCCCGTCATTGTCTTTGTCGAGTTTCCATGAGCAGGAAGGAGTTCGCGTGACAACATTTGAGATAGAACGGCTGGCGTCTGCGAGCGGTTGCGAATGTCAGGAACCTATCCTTCTGCCAGCTGGCGACGCGTAGAGCCGACGTGCTCCGTGTGATGAGTGTGTCAGCTAGGTTAGTTGCAGAGACGCTAGGTATGTCACCGAGGACATGGTCGTAGCCCTTAGTGTTCTTGATGTGGGACTGGCTGGGTTCTCGCACGAAGTTGGTGAGGTGGGCGAGTTCTCACATGAGGTACATGAAGCTTTCAACCGATTCTCGGTAGGGCAGTCGTTTTATTGCATCCGCCTCTTCATCTGTCTGCAGGCACATATCACCCGTGAGCTTCCCGTTACGTTCCACTGGTGTTTTCTCACTGAGTACGCGACCATGGATCTGAAGCGATGCAGGATTTTAGTCGAACTTCTCTTGGCGGATGAAGACTGTTCGAGAGCGACTGTCTCTGTCAATCGACCACACGAGAAGATCGTTGGATGCCCCCTCGCCGCCGCCGTATCAACCAACGGCTATGAAAACCGCTGTTGGGCACCGGTTATGAACCCTGCTGCTGGTCATCCTCCCTGCCACGACCACCGATGCCTGTATCGGCTTGCCGTCACCGCGTGTTGACACCCCTGGCTGTCACAATAGGCTGCGTCCACGCTCGATTGCTGCGACTCGTTGCTACTTCAGGCACTGGGTGCCTCTTCGACCTTCCCATAATGTTGCCGTGTATTGCGGGTACACGTACGCTTGTGATGTGGTTTGATCGTTCCAGGGTAACCCAACCTGACAGGCAGCCGATAAACGGTAACAACTCCGGTGAGGTATATGCGGGTCCCAGGTGATTACTGCACCAGTACCGCTGGTGCATGGAAATCCATAAAAATCGAACACGGAAAATTGTAGGTGGTACCACGTTAGAGCTGAGCCAGTCGTGCTCGTGTCGCGAAGCGAGCCACCGAATTTAGACCATCATCGAGGAGATGCCCGATGCCCCCTAATGCGTCAGGACCGGATAGTCCTCGAAGATGACTAACATCCAACGCCCGAGCAGCGTGATTACGAGACGATCTGCACCAGCGGTTAGAAGCCTCCTCGCTCCATCCACGCCTATCGAGTGCGTCGAGAAACGTGACGCGTCCAGGTTTAAAGCCCGCGTCGCTGCCATGGCTAATGCGTCCACGTCACGTGCGCCGATCCCGGTCGCTCCTGACGTTGATAGCGCTGGCGGAGTTGGCGGGGTTAGGAAAGCGCGTGCTCCAAGCGTGATCCACCGCGCCGCACGTAGGCAGAGGATGGGTTCGTTCGTCATTTGCTGGTATAGCCACTCCTCTCGGCCGAATTGTTTGTTCTTCACGCTGGCGCCGGTCAAGCGGATGCCGATCATTCGTGCCAGGAAATGTCGGTCAACCGCAGGGTGTACACCTTCGCACGGGGACTGAAGCACAGATATTCCGAACGCCGGAGGAGGAAGAAGTACGCAAGCAACAACCCGCCCCACAGGAGTTGATCACGTGGGACTGTGAGAGCGGAGCAATGGCCAACCTGGAAACAGTTGGGCCCAAACATCTCCATATAAATGCAGGTCCAGCTCGAAGCCACCAGCAGCTCGGAAGGCGACGCCCCCGACATACCAAGGTACCGTGGACGAGGATCTCGAGCTCTGGCTTTTTGCCATTGAGCAGTTCTATTCCGATTTCTACTCCAGATGAACGAGGAGTCATCGACCTTTGTGACGATGATCTCCTGTCACCTAGGTCCAAGCCCCATGAACAGGTACCGACAGTTCTTTGGAGAGTGCCAGCTTCACGACATGGTGAAGTCTTGGGAACTCTTCAAGGAAGCCATCCGCAAGCGCTTCCTCCCTCCCGACCATGCGCTCCTCTGAGAGAAGCCCTACAGGCTGACCCACACTGGCACGTTCTACGAGTACATAACCGCGTTTCAGGACACGCTCATTCAGTGCCGCGGGTGACTTCGAGGCGATTGCCTCCAGACGTGCCATGTTGGTTCTTGTAGTTGCGTCTGGAAAAGGGCTTGTTGCTGGGCGAGGAACTGGAGCATCTCGCTCATGGTCGGGTGGATGCTGTTGCCCTCCATGGTATGGTGCTCGATGGCGCAGACGATGCTGGATACTTGATGTTACAAGTGCTACTATGTAACGGGGCCTGCACACTCGATGGTAGTAGGCACAATGATCCATTTGGTTAGAATCTAGTTAGAGGCCTCCGGCCTTCCTACTTCAACCGAAATAGTATTGCCGTGATCCGAACTTACCGTAATCTCCATGGGCACTAGAAGCACTCCACCGGTTGCAACAGACCCACCGTATCCGCCAGCCGGACGTCATTCTCTCCGACCGCGCACTGGCCTGCCTCAATGCACTGGAATCAGTGTTTCCTGGCGTTGACACAATGCTTTGTCAATGGCATATTCGCAACAACGTGCTAGCGCGGACGCGGAAAGTGTTCAAGCAGATCCGCAATCCAGAAGGCACAATGCCAAGGTATCGAGACTGTCGCGAGGCCGAGGCGTTCATGACAAAGTATCAAGAGACTGTGGACTCCAACTCAGTCGCATAGTTTACAACGAACTGCGGTGCCCTCCGTGTGATGAGCGAAGAGCTCGCTCAGTATCTCGAGCGACACTGGTGGCCGTACAAGACCAAGATAGTCCGCTGCTGGACCAACAACTACCGCCATCGTGGCTACCTTGACACATCTATTGCCGAAGGAACGCATGCAACCATGAAGCGGTGGCTTCCAAACACACGCGGCGATTTGCTCGGTGTGTTCCAATGCTTGCTGCCATGGTGGACAACTCGTGTGAGTAAATTGAGACTGAGTATCGCCCACAATGCGGATCGAACTCCCAATCTCTTCGAGAAGCCGTTTTACGATGCTGTGGTGCGTATCATCACTATCCGAGCCCTCACGAAGACCCACGAGCTCACACAACAAGCTCATAAGATCATCACACAGCGTTTGCCTCGGACGCAGTGCAAGGGAGGCTTCCGAAGAGTTTACGGGCGTCCCTGCATCCACAAGCTCCTTGCGATTCTGGACTCTCGCCGAGCACAACGGCTCCTTCCCTCCAACTTTGACAAGCATTGATGGGTTGTGCCATCCCATGCATCCTCGGTTCCAACTCGCGTTCTCGAGCCCGCCAGAAAGAGAACTCGTGCCGAGCTGACTGACTCGCATCACAGATCAAACGCGGGGATTCATCGCACTCGCCGCGACCCACGGTGAAGACGCCGTCAGTACGATGCAGTACGAGGTGGCCTTCACGCCGGCTCGCCGCTGGGCCTACGCAGGTCGGCGATGGTAACCACCGCCACAAGCACACTGGACTCCAGTCTGTTGTTGAGGCGCTTGTAAGAATATAGGGCTCATCATTGTCTCACCATATGCTGCCCTTTCTGAGCATGACTGTGGTGATGTGCATGCTCCGTAGGTCTTCCCCATGTACGATACCTACATTTCGTACCATATGGAGACATGTGCTGTAGCAGTTCTCTTTTTTTTTCGCTAGGAGAAACACCGGCGGCCAGAAAATTTTGACAACTGTCACTCCAACCTGCAAGGGTTTCGGCGCAGTTCGAGTGGAAATTTTCCAGCCAATCAGAGAGCCGGAAAATTCAGGCGAACCTGAATCTGAAAATTATCCACCTGCTGCTGAGAAGTTGGCTACCACTATTGAGTTTCCACACATAGGAAGTACTGCTTTAGCAGACCAGTCTCCTGTCACTCGACGGGGGAAAGTCACTCGTTCAAGTACTTCAACAAAAGTCGGTGTAAAACAACGATACTCTTCCAAACTTGATCCGTGCCTATTCACCCATGGAGCTCACAACGAAGTGGTCTCGACGTGGCATCCGCAGTTACATTGTTCGAATAGATAGTAGCGATGTCACAGCTCACCATGCGTCATGAACTTATCGACGACGCCGCAGTCGTCCATGACACCGTAGTCGCCGTTGGCGTTGCTCGAGGCGTGGTGCCGAGCACATACACATGAACCAGTGTCTTCATCTAAACGACAGAATACAATCAGAGAAAATCTCCTAGCACAAACTCACATGGCAACGTACCGCATCGACCGCGATTGTTGCACACAGTATCCTCCTTCGTTCCTTTCACGGTCTCGGTAGTTGGAGCGCTGACGACACCACCAGAGTGGACGAGATTTGAGGTGTCGACAGCCAGATTTGGTGTGTCACCAGACGGCGAGTAGAAGGTCACCCGAAACTCTAGTTGCAGAGATGGAGGCCACGCAGTCAGCAACTCACGTCGCAGACTGATGAATATGGCTCGTTTCGTACCATTTCCCGCAGCACCACACGCAGTGGTGACTCCAGCAGTGTAGGACACACTGACGGAGGAGATCCTGACCGAAGCGTGCCAGTCAGTCCAGCGTGAGAAACCACACGAGAAGAGAATGGAAGTCGTTCGTTCGCCAACTCACGTGCGAAGACTCTCCAACGCAGCCTTCACGGCGGCTGCAGAAGCTGCTGCTGGGATCGAACTCGTTGATTCCCCGCGAAAAACGAGCTGGAAAGATCCGCTGGTCGCAGAGCACACAACACTCTGGACCTCGTCAAACTGGTTCGTCGTCGTCCACGGGTCGTCACCTCTCGGACAAGGAACTTGCGGACGCACAGATAAACACCGCTGGGTCAGATCTGAGTGGTCGGTTAAACAGGCGACACACTCACGAACGATACCTTTGCTGCAGTCGTGGCCCGTGTACCTCACCGACTTGCCACGCTTCCAGTGGACTTTACCACAATAACAGCCTTGGATCATGTCGGCATCCCACGTAGTAACAGCGTTCGGGTCTTTGCCATAATCAAACCCTGCTGTGCCGAATGCATCTGTCGGCGTGAGAGCTGCGAGTTCTCTTGCGGTCTTGCAGGCCCCGCGGCCACTGCAAAGACCATCAGCACTGGGACAGGCGACTGGCCAATCCAATAAATTGTGAACAACTCATCGATGCAGTCGCCGTAGAGAGGAACGTACGGCGATCGCAAGCCACGCCTTCAAATCCCGTGAAGCAGCGGCACATGCCAACCTCGTCGCAGATTCCCTACCACCAGGAGACACAGTGATAACTCTCCAGTTCAGTCATGGACTGATAGCAACGGCACTTGTCTTACCGCGTTCGAGCATTCCACTAGGCTCATGTGAGCGACGTTGTCGACCAGTGGCTCCTCCCACCACGCTCGACCAAGGGGACACCTTCGGCGTGAGCAATCGTAACCCGAGTAGCTGTCATCGCACGAGCAGCGGTAGAGAGGTGTACCCGAACACGTTCCATGACCACTGCAAGGGTAACCGTAATTCACTGGGTGCCATGCAGTGAGCGGCTTCTTCGTAGCCTCGATAGATCTCATACACATTCAAGCACGAACCTGGACAACTGGTCATCGCGAGGCCAACAGGGCGGTAGCCACAGTCAGCAACGTCCCCCTTGCCACCAATCCCTAAGATGGTCACGTTAGCTTCTGATAACAGACAGACACCCAGAGGTCGAAGACCGAATGCGGACACAATGAACGTACCATTACTTGACTCAAACCCAGAGTCACAAACGCAGATGCCGCTGTAGGTGTTACACAGACCACGACCAGAGCATTGCGTCCACTAGAGATGCATACAGCTATGAGTCACACACACAGGGAGCGGAAACAACGTACAGCAACACGGACCTCTTTCGTCCCTGTTCTTGTGGCACCACCGTAGGTCGCTGTTCCTCCGCCAGCTTCGATTGCGATTGTCGCTGTCCCAGAGACCCGCGTAGCGTCAACAACGAGTGAAGGAACGTTGCCATGCTCGTATGTGAACGTGATCAGAGCCGACACGCCCAAGCTCGAACAAATCGGCGATCCTGCTGCCCCGCTGGTGACTGTGATGCTCACAAAACGGATCGTGAGCAGCTCTTCCAGCGCCGCTTTCAGTGTCGCGTCGGTCTCCTGCATCGCGACTAATGGCCGCGTCGTTTGGCCGCGGAAGCTTAGCGTGAACGTGCCAGAGCAACCATTACAACGGCACGAAAGAGCTTGGATCTCGTCCACTTGTGCGGTGGTCACGGGGTCGTCGCCGTACGGGCAGAGCCGCTTGGAGCAGTCCTGTCCGGTGTATCCAAAGTCACACACGCAGCCATAGACACGGTCAGCATCCCATGGCATCGTGTAGACTGCAGTTGAGAACAAGTTGTAGTCGTTCTGCATCGGCCCGACATCTTGCAGGCTCAGGCAGCGGCCGTGGCCGTTGCAGTTGTTGTTGCATGGCGCGATCATGCGCTCACACGCCGGGCCAGAGAAGCCTGGCTCACACTGGCAGCGTCCGCTGTCACGGGAACACCTGCCCATGTTGGAGCACTCGCTCGCAATCGACCGTGTTGCATCATCGGCAGTGGCAAAGCCCACCCACGGGGCTGCACTCGGACACACTCGCGCGAAGCAGTCGAAGCCCGTGTACCCAGGAAAGCACGCACACCTGATCCAGACACAAGCTGTCAGTCAGACACCCATTGCAGTAGAGCTTGAAAGAAGCTCCTACGCACACGTTGGATTCTGTACAGGCTCCATGTGCATTGCAAGACGATGGACATGACGCCCACGCACTGTGCAGGCCTGCGAGCAGCAGGAGCAGCGGTAGAAGTCGTGGCGAGTGAAGCCAGCCATGCAAGACGCCCATCCTTGGGTGTCGGTCGCCTCAGGAAGCCACCGCCGCGTGAGTCGTCGCTCGCTGCCTCATGAGACCGTCAGGAGTCGTAACTGTGTAACTGGTAGCTACAACTGGATCGGATTCCTCTACTTACGCAAAGAGTCCAATACCGATAACTGCAAGCAAGATTTTTATCAAATATCAAGATTCGATTTGGTTGAGTCTCTTCTGGTTGAAGTTGGTTGGCCACTGCCCACCGATACACTGGAGAATGTACTTGTTTTGGAGATATTCTCGATGACTGATTGCATGCAATTGTTGACGATATCACTAAGTTCGCTTTTGGTTTTCTCAACATTGATGCCGCTTTTGATTCTCCGGACTCACCCGTCCGCTTGCCCTACCCCCTGCGTCCACCGGATCCACGCTGGCTGTCCGCCGCTTGTCCGCTCTGCTTGTGCTGTTTGCTGCGGGGGCCAAAAAAGCACGAAACTGTCGCAGTTTGATTTTCAGCCAATCAGATGCATTCTGAGCTGCTCACCAAACGTTGACGAGACAGTCGTTTCACCTTGTTTTGGAACAGATCCACCGGCACGAGCGGACAGCACCAAGCGCCCTAATGATTGCGAGCCGCACTTCGCAACTTGCGGTCGGCACTTCAGCTTCCAGCCACACTCGCAAACACGCTACTTCCCCACCACACCATCATGGCCTCTGCCGCATTCCGCCGCGTAGGTCTCAAGCGCGTGGCGCTCGGCCTCAGCGTCAGCGCCGCTGGCTTCGGCGGCCTTTCCGGCTCGTCGATCCTCAATGCCAAGGAGAAGGAGCGCCTCGTGGCGCCTATCAAGTGCGAGGATGGCTCGACTATCGTGCCGTATGAAGTGCCGTCCCGCCAGAAGCAGATCGAGCGCCTCAAGAAGGAGCAGTTCGACGTGCTGGTCATCGGCGGCGGTGCCACCGGTGCCGGCTGTGCGCTTGATGCGGCCACGCGTGGCCTCAACACGGCCGTGGTGGACGCCAACGACTTTGCCGCAGGCACGTCGGGCCGCTCCACCAAGCTCATCCACGGTGGCATCCGCTACCTGGAGACGGCATTCATGAAGGCCGACATGGCGGCTTTCAACCTTGTGACCGAGGCGCTGGAGGAGCGCGCGTTCTTCCTGAGCTCGGCGCCCTACATGAACCGCCCGCTGCCTATCATGATCCCGATCTACACGTGGTGGGAGGTGCCGTACATGTGGGTTGGTGCCAAGGTCTACGACGTGGTGGCTGGCTCAAAGCAGTACGTGCCGAGCAGCCACTACATCAGCCCGGAGGAGGCGGTGTTCCAGTTCCCAATGCTCCGTAAGGACGGCCTCAAGGGTGCTGTGGTGTACTACGACGGCCAGATGAACGACACGCGCATGAACGTGTCGGTCGTGCTCACGGCTACGCAGAACGGCGCGGCCGCGGGTAACTACGTCCGCGTGGAGAACTTGCTCAAGGACGCGAACGGAAAGGTGTGCGGTGCCCACGTCAAGGACACGCTCACGGGCGAGGAGTGGGATATTAAGGCCTCGGCGGTCGTGAACGCGACTGGTCCATTCACGGACGGCATCCGTCTGATGGACGACCCAGAGAAGCAGAAGATCGTCGTGCCAGCGGCCGGTGTGCACGTCGTGCTGCCGGACCACTTCAGCCCCAGCCGCATGGGTCTGATCGTGCCAAAGACGACGGACGGCCGTGTGCTGTTCTTTCTGCCATGGGAGAACGGAACGATCGCCGGCACGACCGACTCGGAGTCGGACATCACGATGCTGCCATCGCCAACCAAGGAGGAAGTCAGCTTCATCATCGACGAGGCAAACCGCTACCTGGCCAAGGACGTGACCACCAAGGACGTCAAGTCGGCGTGGTCGGGCATCCGTCCGCTCGTGCGCGACCCTCGCCACATGGACGGCAACACGTCCAAGATCTCGCGTGAGCACATTGTCGAAGTGTCGGAATCGAACATGGTCACGATCGCCGGTGGCAAGTGGACGACGTTCCGTCGCATGGCTCAGGATGCGATTGACAAGCTCGTGGAGACCGTGCCGGACCTCAAGGCCAAGGCCACCAAGTGCAAGACCCTCGACATGGGTATGATCGGCGCTGACCGTATCGGCGAGGTGTGCAACAAGAAGTTTGACAAGATCACGGTCACGCTGCGTGAGAACTACAACATGGACAAGGACATTGCCGAGCACCTGATGCGTAACTACGGCACGCGTGCGCTGCAGGTCGCCGAGATCGACCAGCACGGCTTCCTGGACCGCAAGGCCAGCGACCACCCACGCCGTCTCCACCCAAAGTACCCGTACCTGGAGGCCGAGGTCGTGTTCGCCGTGCGTCAGGAGTACGCGCAGAAGACCACGGACGTGATCGCGCGTCGCATGCGTCTGGCGTTCATCGACAGCGAGGTGACGGCGCAGCTCGTGCCGCGTGTGATCCAGATGATGGGCGAGCTCCACGGCTGGTCCAAGGCCCGACGGGAGCAGGAGCAGAAGGAGTGCGACGTCTTCCTCGCCACCATGCACAACCAGTAAGCGAGTAGCGCTGCAACCCCACTCGAGCGCCAACCGACAGGCAGCATAGCAGCCGTGGCGTGGACGCCGATAACCGTTTGAACACAGATTTCTATTGCTTAGCGTAGCCATTCAGTCACGGGTCTACCCACCGTCTCAGATGTGCGGTGTCCGCCTGCTCAGTTGTCGACCAAGTCGTTGTTGCGCTTCGATGGTGAGACGGGAGCTGCTAACGGAGACGCCTGCAAGGACGGCAAGTGTAGTGACGATGCTGAGGAGTTGGTGTGGGGCTTCTTCGTGGGCACGACTCGCGACGGCTTCTCCGGCGACGAGCTCTTCGTCAGAGGTGGGAGAACAGTCGGCGAAGGAACGTTGTTGTATGGGGCTACGAGCAGCAGCAGCTCACGTGCAAGTGCCGTGTTCTCTTTGCTTGGCGCCTTGAGGTCCTTGAATCGACTGACGACGGATTTCTTGGACGACGCGACACTCTTTTTGGTCGGGGACTGGGAGCCACCCGAAGAGCCTTCTCGCCGTGCCTCCTCATTCTCGCCATCCTCGTCGCTGATCGCCACGCCCTCTGCGAGTGCGAGCAGCACGTCCAAGCCACAATGGACGAGTTCCTGGCTGTTCTGCGGGTGCTTCAGTGCGAGTGCGACGAGAACTGCCAGCACTGCCTCCACGACGTCGTCACTATGGCGAGAGCGGTCGTAGAGACCTACAAGCAAAGGGATGCCACGTAATGCTCCGACGTAGTCTTGGTTCCTCACATTATCCGCGATGGAGTTGCGGAGCGCCCACAGGCACGAGAGGACGACCTTCTGATGGCCAGCAATTGGGCTCTGTGGACTCACACACAGATCCAACAGCGTGTCCAGGCCGTGCTCGTTGCGAAGCTTGACCTTGGCGCTCGGCTTCTTCCACACTTCATCGGCGATCGCGTCACTGGCCATCGCGACAAGCGCTGGGTTTCCTGTCGTGTCTTGGAGTAACGCAATGAGCTTCTTCAAGTCGGTTGCAGCCAATGAGCTCATGGTGGAGGGGGACAGCACGGTCGCTGGACTGAATCCAACAAGCTCGTGTTTGGTTGTGCGAACGTCAGCCAGGAGATCGAGTGCCTCAATCGCTGGATCGCACAGATCGCGGTTCGTACTTCCACTCAAGTTCACCAGCGTCTCGATGCCGTGCGCGACCTCGAGAATCTTGGCCTTGTTGGCATCATGGAGGCACATATTGATGACGCCGTACAGTCCGTGCTTCTGGACAAGAGGATTCTCTGCGTGGCCACATAGACGAATGAAGACATCGAGACCATTGACAGCTCGAGCTGGTGCGAGACGGTGGTCGTTGGGTGGCGTCGACCCACCCAACGCTAATGCGATGCTGTCGCTGTATGACAATGAGCAGAAGGCTCGAGCCGAGTGTTCGAGGAGTGGACCTCTCGCTTGGCGGCAGTTGTGCTCCAACAGCGTCATCCACTGCGTCTGGGAAGCCACGAGCTGACGGTTGGCGTCGTTGTAAAACAGCGCGTTTGCCAGTATACAGAGCCCGTGCTCACGGATCTGGTCTGTGTAGCTATGATCGGCATCCTCACCACCATCTCGACATTGGTTGTTTGAGATCGACGTCACAGTATTCGTCGAGTGTCTCTCACTCGTAAAGGTGCAAACTCGATACAACGCGTTCAAGTACCGAGCGATGCGGTACTGATTCTCTCGGTTCCATGTCACATTCGCCAGTGCCCACGTCGCCTGTGCCACCAGCGCCACATCCTCCCTCTTACCGGCAAGCAGAAAGAGCGCGTCAATACCACCGCACTCACCGATGGCCGCTCGAATATCGTCGTGTTGGGCGATGCTTCCTAGTACCAACGCACCGTGGAACGCGACGTCTCTCGTACATGACGCACACATGAGCACAAACGTTGCCACTCCCGGAGACGCTCCGATCGGCCGTGCTGGGTCGCTTCCATAGTCCTCAGTCTCTTCATTCGCTGCCAAGATCGCGAGTGCTACGTCCCGCTCCAGCGCCTGAGACGTCGGATCCTGCTGTGGGTCTTCCTGCGATTGAGGCTGTGGTTCATCCACGTCGAGCATAGTGATGACGTTGGAGATGGTCTCGGCAGCGCACGTTTGGATGGCTTCATACACATCGAGGTCGATGGCGTCGTGGATGCGGTACGAGTGGCAGAGCTTCGTGAGGATCGCCATGCCGCGAGCGTCGAAGATTGCTTCACAGCACGCCACGTGGCCAAGTGACAAGTGGGCTAGTGCTCGAACGCTTGCTAGTAGCACGTCGACGTCGCCGTGGCGCGTGCAGCTCTCCAGGAGCAATGGGATTGCCCCGGCGTGGCAGATCTGGGTTTGATTGTATACGTTCTGGAATGCCAAGTTGGCGAGTGCTTCGATCGCATGGCGCAGCACGCCCGAGTCGTCAAGTGTATTGGCGAACGGTGTCTTCGTCACTGCGTGGGGACGGATCAAACTCACGAGCAGCGATATACAGCCATCCATGCGTCCAACGATCGCCGTGTTTCGTGTGTTCATCACAATGATCGCGAGCGATCTGAGCGCGTTGCGTTGGATCTTGAGCTGCACGCGGTCATCGTTTGGAGATGAAGACGCCATATTCTTTTGTGGGCGACAGAGATCAATGATCGACTTGAGTACGCTCGGCGCGAGGCCGATGTATTCTTGATTGGAGCTGTTCACATTGGGGCTCTCGATGTCGTCACGGGCGTTCCACATCTTCAAAATCAGGATTTTCTTCTGCTTGTCGAACAAATCCGAGTCGCTTTCACCACTCCCACCACTGGCTCCCGTGTCTGCGAGCCAATTCATCCCAGTGCTGCTTTCGTTGGCAATCCTGTCAAAATCTAGGGTTTGAGACGCTAACTGCTGCAGAATGCGAGCCGATTGCTGTGCTTCCCACTGGAACCACAGCTTCTTGGCCTTCCAGCCGAGAGCACGCGGCGTGACGTTGGCATTCCACGCCAGGAGCCCGAGTGACTTGGACGCAATGACTCTAATGGCGCTTTGCGAACTGTGGTGCGCGAGCGACGCCAGAATCTCGACGCCTCCGTTTTCACGTAACGCGGCGTTTGTTTGTGGCGTCGCTCCGGCCAAGATCTCGATTCCCTGAGCGAAGAAGAGGAAAAGCGCATCGACGTCGGTGAGAATCGCCTGCGCCGTGACGCGGTGCTTCCAGTTTTCCAGTCGCAGCAGGCGCTGCTGCTGCTTGTGGTGGCGCACGAGCTGGTCGATCTCGCACTGCATCTTGATCCGTTCACTGTGGGCCTCACGGGCCTGGATCTTGAGCGACAGATTCCACATCTCGATGCCATTGATCTTTGTGATCTGCGAAGAGATGCGAAACCTCATGTCGTTGGTCTCCGTTGCGCGGCGCTTCTCCAGTGACTGGTACCCCATCAATAGCTCCTCGTTCGCAACGCGTTGCGAATGGAGCTCTCGCTTGGCGGCTGTGAGCCAGTGCCATTGCTGTTCGTTTTCGAGCTCCAACCTTGCAATGCACTGCTGCAGCTCTTCTGTGAGCGTGTCGTGGTCTTTGATCAGTCTCGCACGCTCTTCTTGAGCTCGACGCCGCTCTTTCAAGCGCTCGTTTTCTTCGTCCTGTAGTTGCTCTTTCAGCCCCAAAACAATCTGCTCGGTCTCCAGTCGAACAGCCTCGCTGGTTTGTTGGTATTCAAGCCGCAGTCTCTCGATCTTCGCGTCTCGCTCCAATATCTGAGACTGTAAGAGCTCTTTCACCTTCACCAAGAGCTTGATCTCCTTTCGCAACTTGTGCTGCTGAGCGTCGTGCTGCTGCTGGAGAGCCGTGAGTATCTGGTCCTGGCGCTCACGCTGCATAGCCGTCATCCACTCCTCGGATGTTGTGTCTTTGATCAGTGCAATCGCCGCCAGAGAGCGCCACCGTGATTCACGCTCATAGCACAACAGCAAAAACTGACGAACAGCTTCGGCCCGCTGAAGCTTTTCCTCAAACACGGCTGTGGTTTCTTCATATTTCACTCGACTGTCCGTCTCAGTGATACTGGCATCCAACTCGCCTTGAAGAACGCCGTACAGTGTCTCGATCACGTCTCGATTCGCTCGTAGTTCATCGTGGAGAGCCACATTGAGATCCCACAGCGCTTGCTTTTCAGCAAACAGCTTGGATTCCTCACGCAGTTTCGCCAACGAATACTCGTAAAACCGCGTCTCGAGAGCCATCAGCAAGACCTGCGCCTCACGCTCCTTTTTGTGGCGACTTTGCATCCGAGTGACTTCTAGCTGAAGCGCGTCCGCTTTTTGCTTGGACTCTTCAAGTAACTGGATCTTTTCCAGAGGATTCCTTGCTTGACGAGGCAGTCTCTTGGCATCTTCCAGTCGCTGGACAACTGCTTCGTACTCGTCTTTGACTTGGAAAACGGATTCCTCTCGAGCTGCCCGCTCGACGAGGAACAGTGACCGCTCAACCTGCGAGCTGGCTTGGATCGCCCACAGATTCTCGTTTAGCTGCTTTTCACGCCCCGCGAGCTGCTCGAAAAACCGCAAATCGCCTTCAAACAGTGCAATGTCGACCAACAATCGCCGCTTCATGGCCTCCAATGCGCGGAACCGGTCGTAGGCGGCTGCCAAGTCCTCAAGGCGAAGCACCTCCAGCAACTCCCATTCTGCCCACTTTTTCTCCGCTTCGACTGCTTGCTTCAGACGTTTGAGGTCAGCTTCGTCCCGTGCTACCGCCTCAGGGTCAGGCTTACCCTTCACTGACGGCGTCGACTCCTCTCCATTATCATCGCCTTCGCCTTCGTCTTCTTCTTCTTCCTCTTCTTCTTCGGCGTCCACAGCATCATCTTTCCCATCTTCTGCTTGTCGATTGCCTTCATTGGCATTGCTATCTTCGCCGCCGCTAACGTTGTTTGCACCGTCCTCCACCTCAATGAACCGCTCCTTTGCCCGCAGAAGGTCATCCTGAGACGGCCGCGGCTCGTTGGGAGGTGGTTTCGCTTGTTCCAAGTCTGCGATTCGTGCTGGTAGTCGCTGCAGCTCGGCTTCTGTCTCCTGCTCATCACTGCGAGCCTTTTCCAGCAGCTCCTTGAGCTCCTCGCACCTCTTTATCGCCTCTTCAAGCCGCAACGCTGTCTTCTCCAGCAAATCAAACTCGGTTTGCTCAATGGTCAGTATCTGCTGGTCCATGGTCTTCATGTGGACAAACTCTTCGTCCAGTTGGTGGTGGAATGTCACTCGTACGTCTTTCGCGAGAGGTGCTGCCAAGTACCTGCGGTCCGCTCTTTGCTCGACAACAAAGGCGTGAAGCTCTTTCTCAAAGAGCTCTTCGTCTTTCGATAGTGTCACGTCCTTCTTGCCCACAGAGTCGCGGACAAACTTGGGCTGCACAGCTTTATCCATCGACTTTCTCTCCTGAGCTTGTGCAGAGGCCTTTGCCGCCGCCTCTTCCTGTTGCTTGGCCTTGCGCTTTTGCCTCTCGATCTCTTTCTTCTCTTCATCGTCTTTCTCCAGTTCCTCTTTCTCACGCTCAAAACTGTCGCGAGCAGCGTTCAGAAGCTGCAGAGCCAACGCGCGTTGATCACTCAGCGACTTGTCAAGTTGCTCCTTCAGTTGCTTTGATCGATCGAATGCGAGCTCAAGCTCCACACGCAACGCTGCTGGATCTGCAGGCATTTCCTCCTCATCGTCGTCGTCTTGTTCTTCGTCACCGTCACTAGCTTGTCGAGGCTTCTTGCCAGTTCCAGGTCGACTAATCGGTGATTCTTCATCACCCAGTGAGCCTGCTTCCGAGTCATCATCGCTGCTGCCGCCGTCTGAATCCCCACCAAGAGACTTCGTCGGTGGAGCTTTGACTCTAGCAGTCTGCAAGATCTTCGTTGGCTGAGCAGCTTGTTCATCCACTGTCGACGTCTCGCCATCCTCTGGCTCGTCGTCTTCCGGCGGGTAAAAGTTCTCCAGAGGGTAGCTATCTTTCCAGTCCATTCGCTTGGGGTCCCAGTGGACAGGCGGCTCGTAAAACATCGCTACTGGCGCTTCCCACGCGCTCTCACCAGTCACAGTGTTCTGATAGTACGTTTGCCCGGCGACGTGCTCGCCCTCCGGAGTCGTGGACGGCGGTACAATGAGCATCTTCCACTGGGCTGCCACCTCTAACTGCATGAGTACACGCTCTTTCGCTGCACGACGATTCACAAGCGCCTCTAGTCGCCTACGTGTGTCCTTGGCCTCCACTTGACTCACAAAACGAGCCTCGTTCTCTTCGTGTGCGTATGACTTTAGGATCGTAGGCAGTACCACATCGTCCGGCCACAACGCCGCGATCCACTCCTTCTCCTCCTCACGCTCCTGCCTCTCACGCTGCATGCGTGCCTGCAGCTTCTTGCTTGTGGCCTGGGTTTCTTCCAATACCAGCTTGAGCTTCTCACTCTCGCGCTTGTGGTCTGCGTGGAGCTGGCCATTCTTGAGCACCACCAGTCGCATTGTCTCCTCACAGTGCGAGAGCCGCGTGAGCTGCCGGACCAAGTGGGTCGTCAGTCTTCCTTGCGTGGTGTTATACAGCACGTTCAGCTCCAGTGACAGAGCGTCGAGCGCCTCCGAGAGCAGCATCTCGCCGCAGTTCGCATTTCGTGAATGATGCGTCTCTTCAAGATCCATTAGTTAGTATTTTGTAAGCTAAGCTAAAAATTGCAGTGACCTAATTAGCCTTCGCTGAGAAGTCGCTGATGGGTGTGGTGTCTCATCTCAAAAAGCCTCTGAAACGAAATACCAGATCAGTTTGTGGAGAGATAAGTCCACTGAGCCTCTGTTTTCAGATCTATTATTATACGTTATGGGAGGGTCTGAGCTCCCGCCCTCCCCTTCTTTGACTCATGTTGAGGTTGAGGTTGGTTTATGTGGCTCTGAACCTCGACAGAATCGTGATCAACTGCGACACGAAATTCTCTACCACGTATGGAAGAACCAACAGGAAGCCTCCAATAAAATACTGGCACAACCAACACCACCAACAAACCAACACCACCAACAAAACATTCCACCAACAAAACCCCGTCCAAGAATATGAACGATATGCGAGCGGAGGAAGACACGCTGCTGCGTGAAAGCGTTTGCTACTGGCGCATGAGCCAACCGCAGGTTGAAGCGCGCGACGTGGCGCCATCCGACAAGGTGAATACGGCTCGAAACTGCCCACTACTCTATGAGAAAACTGATTGGAAGCATGCTGGATCTACAGGGAAACATGGATCGTAGTACCTCGGCGGCCACTGCGGCGTCCAGCGCGTCCGAAAGCGACGATCCAGAGGAGTACGAGATCCTGTACCCGAGCGACGACGGCACGCGAAAGCTGCTGGCGAAGAGCTCATTCTTTGAGGGCTACATGCCTTCCACAGATCGAATGTCGGAGTCGCTCCTGCAGTTCTGCGGCAGCTTCCCCGTCCGCATGGGGCCTGTGATCGTCGCCTCCCTCGTGCGACGCTTCACGGACGCACGCTTCAACTGGCAGAACAAGACGCTCCAGTCGTTCTTGGAGATGGCGTGCTGGATGAGCGTTACGTACGCCGCGTACTCCCTGTACGATGACTGGCTCGTAGCACTGCAAGTCGGCACGTTTGTCGGCGCACTGATGTCGATATGCGACGAAGTGGCGCTCCAATTCGTGCGTGGACTCGCTCGTGTGATCCGCAACCAGCACGGTGGCAGTGAGCTGCTTCAGAAGCTTGGCTTTGACGTCCCGCTAAACGGCAAGGCACCAACAAACGGCCACGAGGTCGAGCTGATCAAGAACCTGGTGTTCGGCTACTTCGGTATCGTGGCTATTCGCTCGCTCTGGGAAAACTTCCACGACGTCAAGCACTTTGCACTGCTCACTGCGGCCGCTAGTGTGGCGTTCGTAGTCACCGCTGAGCTCTTCTGTCTGTGGCTGCCAACTCGTCGTGTGGGGCTCACGCTGCAGTCACGCTTCACGGAGATCCGCCAAAACTGGGAAGAGCACCCCATGCGGTCGTTGGTGGAGCTGCTGGCGTGGACGATGTCGACGTCGTACCTCTTCTACACATCTGACGATTTCTTCTACTCGCTCCGCATGGGCACCCTCATCGCTGTAGCGCTGTGTCTGTCGTCTGGCTTGGAAGATCTTCCGGATGTCGTGAGTGCCAGCGACGATATGGGCGAGTCCACCTACTGGCAAGAGCAGGTGGGTGGCGACATCACCGTCGCTCTCGCGAACTACATCGTGAAACTCCAGGATGCCGCCAACTACATTGGAACAGCCGTCCAGGATGAGGCGATGAACATGTACGAGAATTGGAGTCAGTAAGTCAACGGATTCGAGGAAGCCGCATCACGGAGACCACAAGCCCACGGACTGCTTCACTGGCAAAGTTCACTTTTTATCAATTGAATTACGACCACCAATTCAGTCACGCTTCTTGGCTTCCACCTTGGTCTTGATGAAGTGGAGCAGCACGGTGCCAGGGCGATCTTCGTACCCGTGGAGCTGGGCCGGCGTCGCAAGGATCTGATCGCCGAAGAGACGATTCACCAGCGTGACGCAAACAACGGCGACAGGGATGTTGAGGCGGTGGCAAAATGATGCGAAACCACGCGCTTCCATCTCGATGTTTTTCACGCCAGCGGCCGCACAGGATCGAAGGAACTCCATCTTGTCGTCCAGCGTGAACTCGCATATGGCGCCGTCCAGTCGACCTTGGGCTTCGTAGAAGTCATCACACGTCAAAGTCTTTCCTACTTCGACTGGGAGACCAAGCTGTTGCGCAGCCTTTGCGATCTCCTCTGAAAGATCAGGGGAGCAGATCGCGCGACGCAGCACTCGCTTGCCCAGCACACAGTACTCGGAGTACGGTTCAAGGAGGTTGTTCACCGCCTCGGTGGTGAGCATGACTGTGCCTGGCTCCACTCCAACACCTCCACTTGTGCCCATACGAATGTACGCCACGTCGCGTGCCTCCGCGTACTCGAGTAGCTTGGTCACTTCATGGAGCAGGATCAACACTGATGGGACACCCATTCCATGGTTGGCAATCAGCACAGGACCGACTTTGAACAGCGTATAGCGCGTGGTCGACCCGATTGGCGTCAGCGAGTACCCGAACGGCGTCTTGATCTGCAGCTCAGCGGCGACGCGGTGGGCGAACTCGGTCATGCGGCCAACGCTGCCGCCCGAGACGAAGAACTTGACATCGCCGAAGAGATCGATGACCGGCTGCTTGTCCTCGCGCGAGCACGTGAAGCCGATGTGGAACAGCACGTCGTTCGTGAGGTCGCGCAGGTTGGCGTTCGCGAGATGCTCGTAGCCTGGCGTCGTCGCGTTCGCTGCCGCCATCATTGTCGACTTGGGTATGTAGCTCCTCGGCTGGTGGATCCTGACTGTGACGTTTGACGATGTGAAACCACCCAGAAAGAAGAGCGTGGGTGAATGCGAGTTGAAGTTGGGTGATTTAGTTGGGTTTTTGACGGTTGGGTGAATGGAATAAGTCAGTGACGTCGTGCTCGTCACTCCACCGAGGCTGGAACTGAACCCACCAAGTGATTCATCGAGAATCTCTGTTTACCCGGCTTTACAAGCAGTGCATTTAGTGACATGTGGCTTGAAATCGTCAAAAGTGACACAGACCACCTCCCGTTAAGGTACAACAATCAATCTACCCCGCTCTAGTGCCATGTCCATTTGTCGGCATCTCTCATTTTTCTGTGGAGCCGCCAAAGACGGAAAGAGGGAAGGACTGACGATGATGGACGACGACTCGAGCAGCTCCGGCGGCGGCACGGACCCCGCGCTACGGCAGATGGATCCGTCGGCGATGACGGCGGCTCTCGCAGCCTCCAATGCGACGCGACGCGCGTTGGAGGCCGAGGACTACGACGACGATCTACGTAGCAACGCCAGCGGCCACACACGACTCGGCGAAGACGAGCCGCTGCTTCCACGCAAGCGGCGCCAGGTCTCCGGTAGCGCGTTCAGTCTCGCGCTGCAGGACGAGGCGTGGATCTTCACACCGCCCACGTCTCCAGCGGCGCAGCATCGCGGGATCCGCCGCGGCTCGTATCGGTACCTCAAGGGCGCCGACCTGGACGAGGGCACTGCGTACGACTTTGCCATCGTGACCAAGCGCGAGAAGAAGAAGAAGAGCAAGCTGTCGGATCTGGAGTCACCCGAGAAAGACGGTATCGAGCTCACGCTGCTCGAGCGATTGACTGAGAACGGACTGGATGTGGACGTCATCGAAGGCGACTTCACGCGCATGGTCCGTGGCGACTCGAATGAAAGAAGCAAGTACATTGTGCTGTTGGTGCGTGGTAAACACGACGTACTGGCAGCATACGGACGCAAGCTCAAGTTCCAGACGTGGCTGCGCAGTGGTAACACGCGCGAGGTCGAGACGGCCGTGAAGAGCGACCCGATCGTGACGCCTGCTGACCGGATCCAAGTGATCGACCATATCATTCGAGAGGGCGCCAAGATCCACGAGACAGACCCACACATCCACAAGATCTTTCCCGTCCATGACGAGACTGTGAACGAGTACTTGCTCACGACGTTCATCCAAACGCGCAAGCTTGAACACTTGTCGGAGCCGTTTCTCAACAAGATGAAGGAACACTTCGGCGAGAAAGTGGCGTACTACTTCGCCTACGCGGACTTTTACAACAAATCCCTTGTGCCCATCGCCATTCTCGGGGTACTGCTCACGTGTTTCCGTGGAGCGATGGGCACGCCCGTGTATATGCGCTTCATGGTCGCGTGGGCGTTTCTCGTGTCGGTCGTGTGGAGCTTTTGGTTCCTTAAGTCGTGGACGCGACGCAATAGCGAGCTCAACTTCCACTGGGAAAACAATCTTGAGAGCAAGGAAATCAAGTACAAGAACCCCGACTTCAAAGGCGAGGTCGTCGTGAATCCTGTCACTGGACTCCCCGACCAATACTACCCGAGCTGGAGGCGGTACCCGAAGTACTTTCTTGCCATCCTCTTCATGCTGCTGCAGATCTCGATCATGATGGTCATCATAGCCTGCTGGATCACCATCTTCGAGGTGCTGAAGGTGCGCTACCCTACCTCAGGCATCTTTTCGGCGCAGTGGTTCTACATCTTGGGCGGTGGTATCCTCTACGGTCTGTTTGTCGACATTTTCCAGTGGAATCTGATCGTCACGAAGGCAGCGCGAGTCTTCACTGAGTGGGAAAACTGGAAGACGCTCGAGCAGTTCGAGAAAGCCATGGTGCGCAAGCTGTTCCTCATGGACTTCCTCAACTACTACACGTGGTTCTTCCTACTGGCGTTCGTCTACGTGCTTCCTGGTGCCGGCGACACGATCACAAACATGCTCAACTCAATTATCTGGAAGGATCCTCCCAACTGCTGTTTCGGACCGTACTTGGATCGTGACGGCACACAATGCCGTTTCTGCCCTCCGTCGTGGCACGCGATGGACACAGCCGAGTCGCGATGCGTGCCATGCCAAGGCTGGGTCACGTTCGATATCAACCACCTCGACTTGGAGCAGCTCTTCTTGACGCCGATTATCGTCACACAAGGACTCAACCTCCTCATTGCAGTCATGGTTCCGTGGATTCACCGGAAGCACCACGCGCAACGACTGCGATCGACTGATAAGAAGGCACTTGAGATCGTCAAGAAGCAGGGTGCGCGACAGATCATCGCGGATATGGCGTACCGTGAAGACAACTCGCAGCTCACGAACCTATCCAAGGCTCGATTTCTCGAAAACGACGTCCACCAGATCGAGAAACTCAATGCCAAGGCTCGTGATATTCTTTTCCAGAGCGAGCAGGACGACTACGACCCGTACGACGACTACCACAACTCGACGGTTCAGTTCGGCTTTGTGGTCATGTTCTCGACGCTATGGCCGCTGATGCCTATGGCATGCATGATCGTGAACGCATTGAAGATGCGAGGCGATGGCTTCCGCCTGTGCCGCACACTCAAGCGCCCATTCCCTCGCAAAGCCAGCGGTATGGGCGAGTGGTACGGCGTGCTGCACTTCCTCGCCTGCATCGGCGTGATTGTGAACGTTGGCTTGGTGTTTATCTCGACGGGCGCCATGGAGTTTTTGTCGTCGAGCTGTTCGACCCAGATCACGACGGCCATGGGCGGCGACTTCTCCAAGTTTAAGTTCGGGCCAGACTTTGCCTGCTTCTCGCTCACTGTGCGCATGGTGATGATCCTCGTGACCGAGCATGTGATCTTTGCAGGCATTTGGACGTTTTGGAAAGTGCGCAAGTCAGTCCCAGAGCGCGTGGAGCTCGAAATGCTTAAGCGCGAGTACAAGTTCAAGTCGAAGCTGTACGACAAGACGGTGCGCAAGTGGCATGACCGTCTCCAAGCCAAGGCGATGGCCACGCCGTCCAAGACGCATCGTCGCACGGGCAGCGTGCCCAGTGTCCAGTCCGTCAACAGCTCCACATCGACGCCTGCGTTGGTGAGCATTACGCTGCGCAAGGGATCTAAGGGCTCCATGTCCACGGCATCGACCGCCACGACGGCCACGACGGCGTCCTCGGGCATGAGCGTTGGCAGCAACCCATCGACGCCTTCTCGCCGTAGAGCTCCCGAGCACAAGCCAGGAGACAGCGGTTCCAAGGCCGAGCGGGAGCCGCTGCTGAGCTCCCGGTCGTTGGCTCAGGCGTGGGACGCCGTGCGGTCGTCATCGTCCATGAGTGACACGCATACGCTGTAGATACGAGTCGATAGAAAGGCAGCATCCGTAAAGGCGTCATGCAGCATCAGTATTTATGGCATCGCATGTTGAAGTCCTCGCCTTTGCACGGCCTACGTAGCATCCATGAGGACAGGGCGTCAGATACATATGGACACCACAAGATACGGCACTTCAGTGCGTCTTTCATCCATAGAGAACAGAAGAACTGTCTTCTAGCTGTTCTGGCCGGCGATTGGACAGTTCCTCCAAGCCAGCTGCCAGATGACCCCTCAGCTGGTGGCTTCACATGTACATTTCCACCACAAACTCAAGCTGTTTTGTGGCGCTAGCCATGTGCAGCTGCAAGCAACTCGAGAAAAGCGAGCAACGCAACGCGACAACCCGCATCGAGAAGCTCATTCGAGGATCTTCCATCGCGGCCACTCGCGCGACGTGGCAACGACAAGCGAGCACACCAAAGGACCATGTCGATGACCCCCGTGAAGGTGCGTGGCGGCGGCTACGGGCTGGACGCCGAGCTGGCGCGCAAGGCGGCCGAGAAATACGACTACGAGATGGAGGACGAGGCCCGGCAGTGGATCGAGACCATCACGGGCTTGGAGCTGGGCGAGGACTTCGGCGAAGGCCTGCGCAACGGCGTGATTCTGTGCGAGCTCGTGAATAAGATCCACCCAGGCGTGGTCAAGCGCATCGAGAGCAAGTCGAAGCTGGCGTTCAAGCTCATGGAGAACGTGTCGGCCTTTCTCAAAGCCTGCCGCGTGATGGGCGTGAACGAGTTCGATCTGTTTGAGACAGTGGATCTCTTCGAGCTCAAGGATCTCGGAGTCGTGGTGCGCTGTCTGCACTCACTGGGACGCGCTGTGCAGAAGAACTATCCGGACTTTGACGGCCCGACGCTCGGCGTCAAGGAGTCAGTCAAGAATGAGCGCCAGTTCACCACGGAGCAGCTCACGGAGGCCCGTAATACGCCCACGCAGGTCAGCTTGGGAAGCATGCGCACGATGGAGCGATTGGACATGTCGCGTTCGAATGACGTGACCTTTGGCGCGGACGCCTCGCGCGTGTTGCACCGTGCGCCTCCTCCACCGCCGCCACCATCGGCCGAGAAGGTCGAGATGATCTCTCGCGCACGCGCAGCGCCTCCATCTCCTCCTCACGGACACTCAGAGCATCCAGCAGCGCCTGTGCCTCCTGTATCGGTCAACTCATCGTGGCTACAGGCGGCGGACGCGTCAAACAGCACGTGGTCGAGCCACAATGCTTGGAGTAAGGAAGCCACGCCTCCCCAGGCAGAGGCCCCAGCTCCGTCGCCATCACCAGTACCATCGCCACTGCCTGCAAAGCCAGCTAAGAGCGATTCGGTTGCTCAACTGTCGAAGGCGATAGAGAGCGCGTCGTTCCGTGAGTCTCCAGAGGCGTCGCCGGCGCCTACTCCGTCCCCAGCGAAAGGCAGCGTTTCGCCTCAGAAGTCGCTGCCTCCGACGGCTGTGTCACCTCCGAAGGCAGCGTCTCCACAGAAGACACCGTCGCAGAAGGCGTCGCCAGAGCGTCGTTCATCTGGCCTCTCTGGATTGAACTCTTCAAAGTCGTCAGTGGACGATGGATCTGCACAGGACGAAGCTCAGCAGTGGATCGAAGAAGTGCTGAACGAGAAGCTCTTGGCTGGCTTTGGCGATAGCTTGAAGGATGGTATCATCCTGTGCCAGCTCATCAACGTGATCAAGCCTGGCTCGGTGGCTCGCATCCAGACTTCTGCCATGCCGTTCAAGCAAATGGAGAACATCACGGCGTTTCTCAAGGCCTGCCGTGCCATCGGCGTCCAGGAGTTTGATCTCTTTGAGACTGTGGATCTGTTCGAATTGAAGAACGTCGATCTGGTCGTCAAGTGCCTCCACGCGCTCGGCCGCACAGTCCAGAAGAATCTCCCAGAGTACCAGGGACCGACCCTTGGTGTGAAGGAGTCGACGGTCAACAAGCGTCGCTTCTCTCCGGCACAGCTCCAGGAAGCTGCCGGTGCTGTGCCACTGCTCGGCCAGCACGGCATTGGCGCTGAGCGTCCGCACGACTTCGATCGCTCTGCGTCAGTCACCTTTGGTCGCGATGCGGCATTCAGTGGACTGGAGAAGACGCCGTCGTCTAGCAGTCTCACTGGCAACGGCAGCAGCAGCCCGGACTCGCGAAACACGAGCGGCATCGCGCCACGCAAGACGTCGGGCGCGTCGGACTCTGGTGCGTCCACGGCTCCGAACAGCACGAGCAGCGAGCCGTCGCCGCTTCTGCAGAAAAGCGCATCCAAGTCCTCGCAGTTGCCAACGCGAACTATCTGGTCGTAGATGCCTCTTCCTCCACCATCAGTGTCATAGTGGTTGTTCCCCCTTCAGTCCCCGTACCTAATACAACACACGATAGCATTCATCAGACAACGTCTATTTGGTTCATGGATTTGACTGCCTCTATGAAGATCTCTATACTCCGTAGGCGTCGATGACACCAGTGAGGATGTCGGTGCAGTGAGCGTCGATGCGCAAATCGCAGCGGTCGTCGGCACGAGTGGGTCCGAGGTTGACGATCCCTACTTGGATTGGACGGTTGCGGGCACGGTTGATGAGCCTCATCGCAGAGAAGACTTGCACTGACGAGCCGACGACAAGGAGCGAGTTCGCGTCGTCGATCCAGTCGTACGACTTCTCCCGCACGGCGGTGGGCATGTTCTCACCGAAGAACACGACGCTAAAGGAGAATAGAAGCGTTAGAACATGCGAATACTGTCTTTCGAGTAAGAGATCGGGTGGACGTACTGTGGTTTGATGATTCCACCGCATCGACTGCACGTCGGGTACACGAAGTCGTCGTAGTTCCACGTGATCTCGACGTCGCCGTCCGGGTTCACGCTCGACGCGACGTCTCCACCATCAGCGTACGGGTTCTGCTGCAGCCACTTTGCAAAAGTCGGGTTCATCTCAGCCAAACGCTCTTGGAAGACCTGGCGAGAGGACACGTGGCGACACGACTGGCACTCCACTTCATGCAGCGATCCGTGGATCTCGAGCACGCCACGCGCACCGCTCTTGGTGTGGAGGCGATCCACGTTCTGCGTGATAATGTTGGAGACGACCAGCGAGTGCTGCAGCTTCGTGAGCGCGTCGTGCGATCGATTAGACTCAGACATGTGGATCTTGGGCCAGCCGAGGAAGCTTCGAGCCCAGTAGCGCTGGCGATACTCATGTTCTTTGGCGAACTAAAGCAAAATCGACACCATCGTAAGCCCAGCGAGCGGCAACTCTATCAGAAACCGTCCATCATACGTACCTGCTGGTACTGAATGGGTTTAAAGTCCTTGTTGCGCATGTAGACGCCGTTTGGGCCGCGGTAGTCGGGGATCCCCGAGTCCGTCGAGATGCCGGCGCCTGTGAGAACGACTGTGCGGCCGTGCGAGGCATCCAGGAAGCGACGCAGCTTGTCGATGTGGCGCGTGATCTCCTCAGGACTGGCGATTGGGTGGCTAGCCACAGCAGCAGCGGCGGCCGTCGCCGTCGCGCGGCTTCTCTCCACGGCTGTGCGCACGATGAGTTCCTGCATATTCGGCGTCTCAACTTCGCGTCCACCGCCGTCAGCGCAACGGAGCCCAGAGTGATGGTCAAATGGTGCTTCGGCGGAATTCTGGTAGCATCTGCCAAAGCTAAGCTGATTCAAGAGCTGATACTAAGCCAGACTAATTGATTCTCATCAAATCTGAGAACGGAGTGACCGTGGCGATCGCTTATCTTTACTGCGTAAATATGTGAGACAACGAGCCTCCCTGCGTCCTGTACAGTGCTCCTTGTGACGAGAATATGGCCAAGATCCCGTTGTGCAGGCAAGCAGCTACTCCTCCACTATAGATTTTGTATAATCTGCTGCATGAAATGCTAGGAATCTGAGTTGCTCGAGCTCTTTTTGCAGCGAGGTTTCCACAATCCAAACTTCAACATGGCGCCTCTGACGGCGTCGTGCCATCAAACGTGCGTCAAAGTGCCTCTAGTCCACTGTTGGGGGCGAAAACGAAAAGCCAGAGCAGATCTCGTACCGCAGCGCTCTAATTAGCATCGGACTTCGGAACCCCTGACGCACACGAGCTCAGATCCCAATTTCCACACCAGCCGACACTCGAGCGCCGATTTTACCAACTTCAAGGCCAAACCGACGGCCCGTCCCCAAAGAAGCTTAACACAAGAGGAGATGAGCTCCTATTTTCACTCGTACTACGGAAAATACCTCGGCTCGCATTCTGACTCTCAGTCGGAGAAGCGCTGGCAAGCCACCACACCACTGCAGTTCACGATCACAATGGCCACCAAGACGATCCCTGCTCCAGGATTGCAAGTGCAGGCCAGTGCCAGTGGTGTCACCGACCCAGGCCGCCCCCACAAGCAGAACCAGGACGCGTTCTTCCTGCTGCAGGACGCGACGAATGACGCGATGGTGCTCGGTGTGTTTGACGGCCATGGACGAGAGACTGGCAAAGACGCTGCACTGACAGCCAAGGCGTTCTTCGAAGCGCACTTCCGGTCGTTCACGGCGGAGAAATACGCAGAGCTGGAGGCAGACCCGCAAGCAGTCCTCTCGAGACTGTTTGGGCTGTGCCACAACATGATCAAGAGTGTCTACCGCCGCATCTACGAGCAGAGAGGCTACACTGTGCATGATGAGAGCGGAACACTTGTGCGAAGGGACCATGACGAGGACCACGACGACATTGGTGTGTGTATCCGAGGCGGAACGACAGCCACTGTCGTCGTGCTGCTTCACGGAGGCGCCAAGATCATCACAGCAAATGTCGGAGACTCGTCTGCATTAGTCGGAGCGAGTGAACCGATGCTCAGCGACAATGACATCAAGACATGCGTCAAGGCCAGAGGTGCTCACCATGCCAAGGCTGGAATTCGTGACGCATTAGTGCCGCGGTTTGATGACGAGCTCAAGAAGGAGTGGGTTCTGCTCACTGGCGACCACAGCGCCGATAACGAGAGCGAGTTCCTACGCGTACGCAGACACTCGTGCGGCATCCACGAGCACGAAGTGCAGTTTGTCTACGACTACTGCGAGAAATCAGCCACGTGCTCGCGTTCGACGCGGAAGAAGCGGCTTCCAGTGTTTAACATCAGTCCACGGGGGCTTGTCCAACAAAACATGATCGGAGACTACTACAAGAACGTGAGGGATGAGTGGGCGACGATCGTCACGACGCCATTTGAAGCGACGTATCCGGACTCACTGGCATTCACACGATCTCTCGGGGACTTCCACATGCATCAGTACGGCGTGAGCTTCGAGCCTACCGTGCAAGTGATCTCTCTGGAGGATGTGCTCTCGCAAAGCGAGAAAAATATCAAGAAGGCTCGTTTCATACGACGGTCATCACCCACCAGCATTGAGGAGAGTCTCAGTGCCTCGCCGTCGTCACCAAAGCATCCACAAGCCACTGAGTTCTTCCTCATCGTCGCCTCCGATGGCGTGTGGGATAACTGGAAGTACGAAGAGCTCCTCGAGTGTCTGGTCAAACACAATGCACTCGCAGAGTCTTCCGACAAGCCAGACGAGCCGTTGTCCTCCCGCTTCTGGCCGATAAGTCCGTTGTCAACACACCCGCACAAGGACCAGCGTACACAAAGCCACGTCGACCGCCTCGCGTTGGATCTAATGGACGCCAACATGCGTCGTGCCGACCGCATCTTCGGAGACCAAGCCGACAACATGACCGCGATTGTGTGTCGCATTCAATTTTCTAGCCTAGTTTAACGTTTCGAAACGATGTGTACCACATTATTTTGGTGTCCATCGTTGCTGTTTGTGGGCAGCCTCAACTTGTGGCTGGATTGATACGCGACGACGCGCAGCAACAATGAGCAGCATCATGCGCGCGGCGCGCAGCCTCTCGCGGCCTGTGAGCCAGCACGCGCTTCGTACGCGCAGCACCAATGCGCTCGTTAATGGAGCTCGCTCTCTCTCCACCAACGGCACCGGTGAGTGATCATTAGAGCCGCGCACTCGTGTCGAAGGCCAGCGATTTCGAAGTGTTTTGACGTTGCAATGACGAGTAGAGCTCGACTGGATGAAGAACAAGGACCCGTACTGCAACGTGGGCGAGTCCATCGCGTCCAAGATCGGCGTGAACCTGCACAAGCAGAAGAACCACCCGCTCAACATCATTAAAACCAAGATCGAGGGATACTTTAACGGCCTCCACGCAAACCACGGGTGCGTCTCTGTGCTGTTTGCTACGGAAGGCGGTAGCTAATGTGTGGGGTTGCGTAGCCACCCAAAGTTCACGATCATTGATGACCTGAGCCCCGTCGTGTCGACGTACGACTGCTTCGACTCGATGCTCGTGCCCACGGACCACGTGAGCCGCCGCATCACGGACACGTACTACGTGAACCCGTCGACGGTGCTGCGCGCCCACACGAGCGCCCACGAAGTGGCGACCATGAAGAAGGGCATCAAGACCTTCCTCATCACTGGCGATGTGTACCGCCGTGATGAAATCGATGCGAGCCACTATCCTGTCTTCCATCAGATGGAGGGTGTGCGAATCTTCTCGGAGGTGCGGGTTCAGTAGCTCCATGGATTGTCGCCTTGAGGCGCATTGCTAAGTGTGGCTATGTATGTGTAGCTGGATCCATCGATGCCACGCGAGGAGAAGGTGGCGCTCGTCAAGGAAGAACTGAAGAAGGCACTGGAAGGCATGGTCGCGGAGCTCTTCGGAGATGTCGAGATGCGCTGGATCGAGGCCTACTTCCCATTCACGGAGCCGTCGCTCGAGCTCGAGATCTTCTTCAACGTAGGTCTTGTTCTGGATTGAATTGGTACACTGTTCATTGACGCTGACGCCGTGGACTCGCAGAATGATTGGCTTGAGGTGCTCGGCTGTGGTGTTCTTCAGCAGAAGATCGTTCGTGGTGCTGGCATCGGCGAAGAGGTTGGCTGGGCCTTTGGCCTCGGCCTCGAGCGCCTCGCGATGGTGCTCTTCAACATCCCAGACATTCGCCTCTTCTGGTCCAAGGACAACCGCTTCATCTCGCAGTTCAAGGACGGCCAGATCACTAAGTTCAAGCCGTACAGCAAGTACCCAGGCTGCTACAAGGACGTGAGCTTCTGGCATGAAGACAGCTTCCACGAGAACAACCTGTGCGAGGTCGTGCGTGACGTTGCCGGCGATATGGTCGAGCAGGTCGCGCTCGTGGACGAGTTCGTGCACCCCAAGACCCAGCGGGCCAGCAAGTGCTACCGCATCACCTACCGCCACATGGACCGTAACCTGACCAACGACGAGGTCGACGAGCTCCAGGTAACCTCGACTCTGAGCACTTGTTGGACCTGACGATATGACTCACACAGACTGCCTTTGATGCCTTCTAATGTAGGTTGAAGTGCGTGACAAGATGGTGAACGAGCTCGGCGTCGAGCTCCGATAAGCTTCAGTCTCATTTGAAGCGAGTAACCCGTGTAACCTGGAACGCTCCACTGGGTGTGCCACATGCGATAGTGGCACCCCGTCCCACATTCCGTTTCAGTCTTTCTTTGTGTGGGATGCGGCCGCCGCTCCAATTTTCCGCCCTTGCTCTGACTGGTTGAAGTGAAAAGGCCAACGACAAAGCACGAGGAAACGCGGCGGCAGCATCGCTCTCTCTCTCTCTCTATCTACCCGCACTACAGAGCAGAGACGCAGTGCCGTAGATAGCACACGGATCCGGCTACGTCATAGAGAAAGTTGCGCTGGCTGGAGAGAAGCAGAGACGAAGATACAACATGTTGAAGTGGGGTCGTCGGCGACAAAGTATCCGAACGGTGGCTCTGGGGATGCTTCTGGTGGCTGGCACAGCGACCTCAGTGGCCGCTGCTGCTGCTGCTGCTGGGGTAAATGGTGATGCACAGAGCTGCTCGAGTGGAGAGGTACGTTCGCGTTACATAGTGGAATATCCATGTCGTCGATGGTAGCGTAACCCTGTCATTTTGTTCCAATGGCAACAGGACAGTCAACATGTGAGCTCTCTGCATCCTGCTATCGTAAGCGTCGAGCGTCATGCTGTGTACTGAAGAGCATGCGATTCTGATTCTACTTTGTTGGTTTTGGAATTGCTTGGTAGATTGACGCGTCTGCGTCTCAGTCCTCCCCGCCAGCTAAGCACATCCACGTTCAAGACATGATCGTGACGCTGATCACGATTTGCACAGTGTTCTGCATGCTGCTGGCGTTCGTGATCCTGAAGAAGCCCGTGCCTCGACTCCTGGATGCGATCCCTCGCGAGCCGCTGTGCTGGGCCCACACGGATAACCTGTTCGTGTTCACGGATCTCGAAAGCGACAGCATCATGATCAAGAACGCAGGGTACGATTGGCTCAGACCAACCACTATGGATGGTGGTGCTCTGCTCTGTGGGAACGCTCTGGTCTGACGGTTCGCCGAGTGTCTGAAGATTGACGGATATCGACTTGTCGGCTTGCAAACTTCGAATTGAGCACTCGACCGATCGAGGCATCTACTACAACTTCTCATTCCCGGAAGGTGAGCATCCCGTTGACAGAAGCACGCCCCTTCTCGCTGATTCAGAGCAAGTGTACTGACGAAGCTACGTGTAGGATATCTTCTGGTCGCTGGAACGACTGTCTCGGTGTGCTATCGGACTGCCGCCAAGTTCGTAGCGATCCCCAGGCGGCGCGTCGATCGACTGGATTCACGAACGTGCCCTCGGCTTAGGTGGCCGCCACATCTTGACGGACCTGTCGACTCGGCACTCGATTCAGCCGCACTCTTTGATAGCGAGAGCACTCAAATCGCGTGCGAGTCGGTGATTTTACAGCCTGCGAGCTTCTCGCGCTCCGAGCGTCGCATGTCGACGGACAGTTCAGACGTGGCGTTCCTCCTTCCTGGAGATCAAGCCTCGGGCATTGCTGAGTGGTACTGATACGGTAGTGTCGAGTTCATGAACAAATTTTGATTGATGATGAAAATGCAGTGCGTGTGGGTGGCCCTGTGGATACCAAGTGACTCTACTTGAATTATTGACGACGGTGACTTGTCGCGGCTCGCCAGGCGCCGCTTTGAGGTCGTTCAGCCGCACGTGCGCGTCCGCTCAGGCGCGCAAAACCGCCCGTGAGCCCCAAGAAACCGTCCCGAATTGGCCACGATCTTCAACAAGCTCCATCGCCGAAGAGAGACTCGGGTCTAGGTGGCTCGCCCGCAAACGTCACACGCATCACCGCTGTGGTTGGAGGTCTCGATGCAGGAACATTCACGCAAGGAAAACCCTAGAAGTGCAGAAGAATGGAAGCGAAAGTTTCTCACGGAGACCAAGGTGAGCGAGCACACGCAGGGGACTTGGCTGCTGCATGTCAAGCTTTCTAAATAGTGTGCATTCGCTCGTCCACTACGCAGGTCAACCAAGAGCTTGGACGACGGCTTCGAGTACGCTTCTCTACCGTACTGAAGTGGTGGTTTCAGATGGGTGTTGACTTGCGTGCGTGCGTGCATACGTGCTGTTGTTGCCACTACAGGACCTGAAGAAGCGCCTCGAAGACGAAAACGCAAGCGTTGATCGGCTTCGCAAGCAGCTTGACTCGCGAAAGGCCGAGTCCGTCATGACGCAATCGTGCGAAAAGTGCGCCAAGCTAGAGCTGGAGGTGTCCAGGCTGCGGATGCTGCTCGCACAGCACAACATTGAAGTCAACGATCAGGAGCCGTTGACTCTTGATCTCGCGCTGCCTCAAAATGAAGACCAAGAGGCGATTAATCCACTAAGACGAAGCCACAGCATTCTGGTGCGCCAGCGGTCGGGTCGTATCCAATGCCTGCGAGACATGCTGGACGAGCTCACGCCCCGCGTCGAGGGCGTGGACACCGCGCGTCGCAAGTCTCTTGTGCTGCTTTCGCAGCCATTTACGCCTCCCGTCCAGGCTTCTGATCAAACACACTCCAGTAAGCAAGCATTGACTCCGTCGCCACCGAAGCCACTAGCTCCAGTCACGACGTCCCCGCCTATCTCAACCAAAGATCAGCTTCCACGACACGGTAACCAAGCACACGATATCAATACTTCATTGGAAAATGCTCTCGTTGGAATTGAAGACAAGTCGCTGGGAGATCTGTTCAAGTACGCGATCGTGCTCACTGGCCCGATGCCACGTCCGAAAAAGAGCGCACTCAGCGCATTTTTCAAGAACGCAGACTTCCGGCGCTCAAAGTCGTTGCAAGACGGCAGTATCGTCTCTGGCGACATCTCCCAGTCAAGGAAGGCAAGCGCCGCCGCCGCTCTTGCTGCTGTGTCCGTGCAAGACTTTGTCTCTGGCGAGAATGGCCAACCAAAGCCCCGTGACGGAGACAAGTCGATGCCACCGGGGTCTCCGATGAAGAAAGCGGGCTGGTTGTCCAACATCCAGACGCGCTTCCGTTCAGCGAGCTCAGAAGCTCCGCCAAGTCCGCATAACAAGACAGAGGCGGCCAAATCTGAACTACCAGACACTGTGGCGAAGGCTTCCACGTCTGCACCGACAAAGATCGATCCGACCAAGCCTCGGATGCTCGCAGTATCTCCTCCTCCAGGAAAGGGTGGAGTGGCCGAGTTGGAAGGTTTGGTCGAGATCTGCTTCCCGTACGGAGAGAAGCAGCCTCCACTCAGCGACTTCTCCGTCGCCAACCTCAAGCGAACGCTGCAAGAGCGCCATCGCACGTACCGAAGCCCGAATTCAACGTTTGTGCTGACGATTGCGAGTGCCACCGACCACAAAGAGATCACGTACGCCGTGTGTGTACACTTCCCATTGTTTCCAGATGACGATTCGGGAGCAGGCCCTGAAAACGTCGATGCCGACGGCGAGAAGCTGCCTTCCCACGGATGCATGAGCATTCTCAGCAACTACCCGTTCTTCAGTCTCTTTTTCAAGGTCGTGTTTGGCGTCGCGAGCATCTGGGAAAGTCGACGCAAGGAATACGTCCAAGACTTTGCCATCGCTTTGAAAGAGAAGAAAGCACCACCGGCACAACTGACAGTGAAGGACTTTGTGACCCACTTTGAAGGCGTGATGAAGCGGATGAAGGACATGCGTGTGCCTGGTATGGGAGGCTGGACGAGACTCGTGCTGGCCCCACAGTACACACCACTGTCATTCCACCGTCCGCACAGTGAGAGCGTCAAAGCTGAGCGTCGCATGCTCGTGCTGGAATACGCAGCGCCGATGCTGTTCGCGTTGCTTTCTGTGGACCAGGTGCTGTTCCTCTTGGGATGCCTGTGCTGTGAGCGCAAGGTCCTCGTCGTCAGCGACCACGCCAACATCGTGAGCTGCTGCGTCCTCGCATTAATCACACTGCTCGAGCCGCTGACGTGGGCAGGCCCAGTGATCACGTTGCTTCCGCCGCGACTGGATGAGCTGTTGGAGGCACCAGTGCCGCTCATTGCCGGCCGAGTCTCGATCAACTCTGGTGCGATTCCGAATTTTTCGACACTCACCAGTCCCATGAACGGCGTCATTGAGATGAATATGGACCAAAACAACCTATGTATGCACGAAGAAGACCTGATGCGGTACCACGAGCTGAAGCTCCCCGGGTGCGACGCCCTGGTCCACGAGCTGCAGCAGCACTCGAGCCTGTTGTTTGAGCGCCATCTCAGTCCGGACTTCCCAAGCGTCGAGCAGATCCAGGCTTGCGACATCATTTGCTCACGGATCCACCGCCACATGCAGTCGATATGCTCTCTTGCCACGGGCGAAGCAACGACTCTCGACGCCTCCAGCCCGTTGTTTTGTGCATCGCCGAGGCGTCAAGCGGGGGCCTCGCCATCGAGTGACCCTGTGTGGACACGACGATGCTCGGAAGCCGTGCAGGACTACATTATCCGCTTCCAGGACACGCAAATGTTCAGCATGTTCAAGCTACAGCGTCAGGACGAGCGAGAAGAGGAGGCACTAGATCTGGACGACGAGGACGATGATGAAGAAGAGGACGGGGAGGAAGTGCCTGAACGTTCCGGGGAAGGCAGCCACCACCGTAGACGGAACGGCAAGTATGAGATGCTGGAAGAGGAAGACAGTGGCGAGGAAGCAGAGGACGCAGCCGAGTGCACCGAGACAGAGACTCTGTTCGAAGACGAGGCCGTCACTTATGAGACTGTGCTGTGAGGTGCGAGAAAGGCAACCGTTTCTCTCCCAAAACGGATCCTAAAACAGCCAAAACACGATTTCAGTTTCATCCACAAATTTTGAAAGTGAAATTTCAGGATTTGGGAAGAATAACCGGTCAGTTTGTAACGTGTTAAGCTCCCGAAAGAGAGTTTCAACTCAGATTTGGGATCATTTTATATCCAATCACAACCCTCCATTGCACAATTTGTCACCTGAGGTTAGGGCTGTGAATGAGTGCGAGAGAGGGGGCACTCGCCAAAACAAAACAGAGGCTGCTTTGGCGTTGACTTCGAATCAGGGTGCCCATCAGTCCATCAGTCTCGCTCGACCAGCAACGAAGACACCGCCGCTGCGCGAGGAGAAAGCGAGATCATCGCAGGCAATCCATCCAGGCGTATTCTACGTGAAGCGTACGACGGAATAGCGAGCTTTTGCGTCGAAATCGGCTTTGTAGAAGCCGTGATAGAAGGCTGAATATGTCGAAGGAAGGGTTCTTGGTGTACCACGACAACGAAGGACGCCGCAGCAGCGACATCTACTACTGCGTGCTGGGCGAAGGCTACCTGCAGTTCTTCTCGCGTCGCGACAATGGCGTGCTGATCAAGAACGTGGCGCTGACCAAGTCCAAGCTCAAGATCCGCGGCGTGCCCGACCACGAGGCGCGCAACTGTCCGTTCAGCTTCAGCGTCGTCGTGCACCACGCCAAGATCGTGGACGGCAGACAGATCGTGTACGGGAAGCCCACGTCTCTCGTGCTCAGCGCGCCGTCGTGGGCCGAGCGCAAGTCGTGGGGCAATACCATCCACTCGTGGCAACGCAACTACTGGGGCGAGCCTGTCCACGCCCTTTCCGTGCAAGATGAAGACGATGTCGAGGCGTTCTTTGAAGAGCAGAGACGCACACTGGAAGCAGCGCTGCAGCGAGCGTCAGCAGCGCCGTCGTCGGAAGGAAATGTGACGCCCACAGCGTCAGCGACAGGAGCCTCGTCGGCATCAGGTGGCGGTGCGAGAAGCTCACGAAAATCCTTCTTTGGACGCGCGCCATCTATCAAGAACATGGGCTCTACCGTCCGCAAGAAGATCCGCTCGGCGTCCGTGACCATATCTCTGCCACCCATGACGCTCAACATCACATCCTCGCTCCAGCAGCTCCGTCCTCAGCACCAGCACGCGCAGCCTCAGGCCCAGCCAGCAGCCGCTCACTAACACTCCAAGTGCCTTCTAATTTATTTGTCCACGCGCGAAACAAAGCTGTGAGGCTACTGTGGAAGCCGGCAAGAACACCATCGTACTGTAAGCAGCCAGAGTAGCCCACATGAGACTACCAAGTATAATGGCACATGACACGCGTTATCACTACTCACTCTATGGAAAGGCATCTTCTATCTAGACAGACATGGCCATCTTGATGGCTCCGTGGGGCTTGTAGCCGACGACTTCGAAGTCCTCAAACACGAAGTCGTCGATGCTCGCGGTCTTGTCGGCGTTGATCTTGAGCGTTGGGAACGCTCGTGGCGTGCGGCCGAGCTGGATCTTGAGCGGCTCGAGGTGGTCCAAGTAGATGTGCGCGTCACCGATGGAGTGGATGAACTCGCCCGGCTTGAGACCCGTCACGTGGGCGACCATGCGAGTCAGCAGCGCGTAGCTGGCGATGTTGAATGGCACGCCCAAGCCCATATCCGCCGAGCGCTGGTACATTTGGCACGAGAGCTCGCCGTTCGCGACGTAGAACTGGCAGAACATGTGACACGGAGGCAGCGCCATCTCCTTGAGATCCGCCGGGTTCCACGCCGACATGATGATGCGGCGGTCGTTTGGGTTCGTCTTGAGCTTGTGGATGACCTCGGCGAGCTGGTCCACGCCCTGGCCGGTGTAGTCCGTGTGCATGTCGACGTACTTGGCTCCAAAGTGGCGCCACTGGAAGCCGTACACTGGACCAAGGTCGCCGGCCTCACGGTGGCCGAGGCCAATGCCCTCGAGGAACTCCTTCGATCCATTGCCGTCCCAGATGTGGATGTCCTTGTCCTGGAGCGCCTTGGCGCTCGTGTTGCCACTCACAAACCACAGCAACTCCTCGGCCACGCCGCGCCAGAACACGCGCTTGGTCGTGAGCAGAGGGAAGACGTCTTTGCGCAGATTAAAGCGCATCTACGAGAGGAAGAACGTCCTGTTAGAATCGCAGGAACCATTGCTGCTATCTCCACAGTCATCAGACGTACCTGAGCTCCGAAGATCGAAACCGTGCCTGTGCCGGTGCGGTCGCCCTTCTTCACGCCTTCGTTCATGATCTTGCGGATCAGATCCAAGTACTGGCACTCCTCGTGCGGCTTGGTCGCATCCACTAGCGACGTAGCCACTGGTGCCGTAGGCTTCGGGTCGCGAAGCAATTCGAGGAACTGGAACATGGTACCGTGTTCCTCCATCTCCACTGACTTGGAGGCGACGGTGAAGCCCTGCTCGTAGACATTCGACGGGAAGAACGCATCGCACTCGAAGCTGCCCTTCACCACCGTCAAGTGGACCTGCGTGCACGCTGGGTGGGACAGCGCTTCTTCGTATACCGCGCCACCGCCGATCACGAACACCTTGTCGACGGCATCGCCCTTCGCAGCAATGGCTTCCATCGCGTCCGACAGGCTCGCGGCGACCACCACATCCGCAGGCACGTTGCCACTCTCACGAAACGCCGCATTGCGCGTGAGAACGACGTTGAGGCGCTTGGGCAGTGGCTTGAATTTAGCCGGCAGCGACTCCCACGTCTTGCGGCCCATGATCACGGCGTGCTGGGCGCCGTCGCTGTGAACCGTGAGCTCTCGGAAGTGCTTCATATCTGTGGGCAGACGCCACGGGATGCTCTGCTTGAAGCCGATGCCCCAGTTCTCCTCGGTCGCCGCGACCACGAGGCTCAGTGTGCGCGCCATTTTCACTACAATGGTGTCCGAATGCGAATGGCGCGCCAAAGAGTTGGCTATGTCGGCGCCAACGTATCAATTAGCAAAGGTACACCATGCGTTGATAGAGGTTCTACCACTTTCCAAGGTGAGGACGCGGTCATGTGTTAATGCAGTACCCTTGGTTATTGTGGATCAGCCTGTCATCGAAAACGGAGCCTGCACTTCAAAGGAGTGCTTCGACGGGAAGTGAATACATTGAGGGTGACAGGACCGTCACACCGCCGCTGATGGTGTTCTGCAGTTTACCATTCGCACTGGAGAAGCGTTTCGATGCCGAACGAGTGTATTTTCCGAACGCCTGGATGTACTGACACTGTGAAATGGAGATATTGTTGATTGGCCAATCAGATTCTCGCCAGCAGTGTACAGATTTGATTGGATAGAACTCCCACACGAACAGCACCTTGCTTGGAAGATCGAGGAATCTAAAGGATCCCACGCCTGAAAAAACTCAAAGCATCCGAGGAATCTACGGCGCAGCAGTCGAGCGAGCTGCGGTGCCGTACAGCAACAGCGTCAAGCTTGCGGTGGGAGGCGTTTCACGATTTGCTTTGACAGCGGAAGTCGCTTGACACGCGGCGGTTTTCCGAGTTCCGCTCATGGTTGAGGAGAGGAAACCGTTCAGTGGTGTGCTGTTTCACAAGGTGAGGCCAGTGGTGCTGTGAGACTTGCTGCTGGTCAGAGCCTCGGCACCTTGTCGTGAAGTACCACACGAAACGTGGAAGAAATCGTCAGCTGAAACAACCGCAGAAACGGCCGAAATCAGGTGCCGATTGGGGTGGTGAAAAGGAGAAACGGACAACACTCACTATAAATTACGGAGATGCTGAAAATTTCAGAGGCCTCCTGAGTCCCAGACTCATGGGGATCAGATGTGTAGAGATGAGGGCGGCTCCGATTGACCTCACTGCGATGGTTGTGTCCACTTCGAGAACATTGTGATCATCACGATGAGGACCGTCAAGTTCGGTCAGGACTGAGAGAAGGAGTCCAGAGGTTTCAGTTCGCCCATGGCCATTTTGGGCTATACTCAAGCCAAGATCTGCGGAACTCTGGAGATGGGGCTTAGTTGAACTAGTCACAGCTGTGGCAGCAAAGCACAAACACCAACGCTTTTGGTTTCAGAAACAAAAATCCAGGAATCGATGGGATCCATTCTAAAAAGTAGCCTGTGCAATTTGATTTTTTATGATTTCCAGTCTCAGTCTCCAGGTCGTCATTAATGATTTTCTAATGCAATCAACCTGTAGGAACGCATATACGTGAGAGGTCTTGAAACTGCACGAAAAAAAAGAAAGAAAGCACCAAAATAAATTACGGATAGATGACCAAAAATCGAAACGTTCGCATGTGGCCGGAGGCCAGAGGTGGATGCGTGAGCTGTGGTGGGTGAGCAGCTCAGCTCCCTCGTTCCTGGACTCACTGTGCATGCGCCACATCCCAGCGTCGCCCTCCAAGACCCGACGCCGCCACCCCGCCGCGACGGCTCGCAGTGTGCCCGTTCGCTGCAAGCCGACGCCACAATCCGACCGCGCACAGGACCCCTTTTCCGATCGTTTGTGACTCGCCTTCCTCGCTCCCGGAGCCCCTCGCCCTGTCGTTCTTCCGCTCCACGCGCGAGCGTTCCACGAGCGAGAGAAACAGTCGAGAAACCGCATCGTGCCTGCTCCCTCAGGCGCTAAAACGGCACAGCTCAAGCGTCTGAAGTAGCGGCAAGGCCACGACAGGCAACGACGATACTCCCTCGTCTTCACGGTTATTGCGCATCGCGTATTTGTATCAGCGTCACCACAACACGGAAACTGTAGACAGGCATGAGCCGCAAGCTGGAGATGCTCGCGCTCGACGAAAGTGAGGTAGATGTGCACGGCATGCGCGGTCCGATCCCCGTGGGCCACATGACTGGCGGAAACCACGACATGGATCTATTGACTCCGCACGGCGGCCACAGAGAGGAGGTATGTCAAGTGAAAACGGGAGGGAACGAAGGAAAAACGGCGAGGCTCTGACGCTTTGTGTTGGACGTAGATGAGCTACATGCGTCACCCGTCGAGCACCGGAAGCACAGGCAGCCACGGCAAGTTCGGGCTCAGTGATCGAGGTGACGACCAGTTCACGGAGGACGACGATGAAGACGACAGCGGCGACAAAGGCCGACGCAAGAGTGACTCGAACTGCAAGCGGCCGTGGACGCGCGAGGAAAACGAGAAACTCGTGCAGCTCGTGAAGCAGTACGGCGCCAAGAGATGGTCGCTCATCGCTATGCATCTTCCAGGACGGGTGGGCAAACAGTGCCGTGAGAGGTGGCACAACCACCTGAACCCGAACGTCCGAAAGGACGCGTGGACAGCTGAGGAAGACTACGTCATTTTCGAGTGCCACAAGAATGTCGGCAACCAGTGGGCCGAGATCTCCAAGATGCTGCCTGGCAGGTGAGTTTGACGAGGGAGAAGATCGTCTTTTGTTCTTGCTTCGGCTCACTTTTTATATATGACAGAACGGACAACGCTATCAAGAACCGCTACTACTCGACGATGCGGAGAATGCAGCGACAGTCGCTTCGGAAGAAGGGTCCGTTGCGAGAGGGCAAGAGTATCCGCGTGGCGACTGTGAACTCAGCTGTCTCCTCACCCGCTCCGTCCCCGTCGACGCCCACACCCCCTCCTCATGCTCGAGCGGCTGCGTCGGCTCAGCGTCAGTTGTCGCAGCCGACGGCTTTCCAGAAGCTCTTCAACATGGACCAAGACAGGGTATGTAAGCTTGCGGTTGCTGTGCCATGTGAGATCTCGTACTCATTCTTGTGTGTTTTGTGTGAAACACAGTCGGAGTCTGATCTTGTGTCTGAATTTGACCGTACGGCACCAGCCAATGGCATGCCGACACGCCACCACTCGCTGGTGTATCCTGTCTCCTCCGGCGGTGGCTACTCCATGGGACTGAATGGCGATCTAGATCCTCACCCGAGTCCTTTAGGTGGTCACGGCCAATCGTACGATTATACGGGTATGTCAATGCAGCAGTCCAACTCGCAGCGGATTCGGGCGGCGTCAGCGCCGTCGTCGCTGTCGCTGCAGAACATGATCGGAAACTACGGTCCTCAGTACTCCACGAATGAGCCACAGTCTGCATACCCAAGTTCATCCGCCGGCTTCTCCTCGAGCGAGTCAAGGAGTATGTACACGACTACCGGCCAACAAGGTAAGCTTCGTGCACTCAGTTGTTTCTTCTCTCTCAAAAGTGAGCTAACGCACTTGTTCTTCACGACAATAGGAGCAGCCCACCATGGTTATCGCCCTCACGATGCCCCGATGAACCTCTCACACAAACGCGTGCTCGATGACTACAACAACACGCAACGCGATGGCTGGAAGAACGAGAGTCCGGTGTCAGTCACCGCGCGCATCTTCCGTGGCACTCATCTGCACCAATCATCCGGGGCGCCAGCCCACCACGGACAGCCACAGCTTCTTCAAGGCCACACTTCCTCTGCGCACAACGACTCGATGGGGTTTTCGTCGTCCTTGAACTTCGGCAGTGCGTCCTCTGCGGACTCCTTCGGGAAATCCAACGCGTCGTCGTACAGGTCGACGTCAAACTCTCACTACGGCAACATGGACTCGGTACGGATACGCTTACGTTTTTGTGTCCAATCCACGAGGTGCTGACTCGAGTGTTGATGCCGTACAGATACCACAGTCGATGGGGAATCCTATGCGTCGTCAGCCCAGCCCGCTCTACGGAGGCTCGGCGGGGCCGACGTCCTCCCAGTTAGGTGGCATGGGCGCTTCGTCGTCCCACGATACGTCGTTTGAGCTGTTTGGCCTGGAGCCATTCGACAGCGATCTCAAGTCGTCTTTGCACGACGGCGTCGACTTCCACTCCGGAGGAGCGCGATAGGCGACGTCGCGTGCCGTGAGGAGTTGTCCCCCCAGCTTGCAGCCACAACCAGTTAGTCATGTCGTCATTAGTCACGAGGGCGTGCCGTGTGAACACGTCACTCCTCGTCCACCTTGCCGTTCTATTAGAGCATACTGCCACCATCACCACCACCACCACCCTCGACATCCAAAGTAACCCTATCAAATCAAAGAAACAATATACTACCTACTACTATACCGACTACTCCTACATTCAACGCGCCAGTCGCTTCAGTCTCTTCAGCCTGGGGATCCCTTCACGAGCAGCTCCGTTGAACTCGCCAGCAGCTCACTTGGCGAAAACTTCAACGTGGTCCCTTGAACTGATGTTCAGATCGCCCCCTCATCCAGCAACAAACATCCACTCTATCCCCCTCAACGCGCAACTGGATATCTCAGAGTGCATGTCTCTGGTTGACTTCAGCTTGTGTCACCCAGAGCCTTCTAATAGAGGTACCCACAGTACCCCTCCCCACACTGTCGTCTGTGAGTGACAGAAACCGAAGTCGCACTCACGGTGGGGCGACCACAAAGGAACACCAAGCGCGTGCAAGGGCGAGCTCTCTCTCTGCGTGTGTGACGACCCCCAGCGTACCAGGCGCTACGTAGACACCATGGGCGGCAACTGGGTGGTGCAGGAGGGCTATCTGCAGTTCAAGTTCGACGGAGCGGGCCACACGGCGCACGACGCCGTGACCAAAGCGCTGCATCGGCCCACGCTCGTGGAGCGCTACTTCGTACTGAGCATGAGCCGGAAAATGGAGATCTTCGAGACGAGCGGCAAAGAGAAGCGCGTGGATGCGTGCTACCTGCGAGGCTTCTGCGGCTGGGACGGCGACGGGCTGCTCAAGGCCGGCGAGTCGTACGGGCTCGAGTTGAAGTTGGACAAGCACGCCGACGGACGCATGCTCGTGGCGGCGTTCAACCGCCTCGATTTGGACAAGTGGTGCCGCGCGTTTGTCGGTGAGAGCATGCGTATATGAGGGGTTTCTGTGTGAGACAGAGTGGCGCTGATGAGGTGGTGGTGATTGGTGGGGGTAGCGGTGTTGGATCCGGAGAGCGCAGCGGGTCAGGAAGTGCGACGCGAGCGCCGTAAAGTGAGGAAGGAAGAGAAGCGAGCGCAGGAGGAGAAGGAGGAGAAGATCCGCCAGTGGAAAGAGGTACGGCAGCAAGCGTATCCTCAATGGTGGAGGAAGATGATCATGGAAGATACGTGTGTGATATGATATGAGCAGCAACAAAAGAAGATGATAGAGGACGAGAAGCGGCGATTGCAGGAGCGCGAGGAGGAGATTCTGAATATGACACCGCTGGAGCGCATTGACGGTCTGGGCTCGCTGGACGACGACACGGCGCGCATGCTGGAGAAGCGTCGGCAGCGACTGCAGCGCCGCCAGGCGCCGACGACACGGCGTGTGAACAAGGCAGCGTTTCGCCAGCGCTTGGACGATGCCGCCGGTGGCAAGCTAGAGAACGTGCAGCCGCTGCAGGCCAAGATCGTTGCCGAGCAGCGGTCGAAAGTGCGAGTGGAGCCGCCACCGCCTGGCCAATGTGAGTTGGTATCTGAGACCATGCGGGTTCATGGTGGTCTGAAGACTGACTCGTTTCTCGTTTCTCGTTTCTCGTTTGTTGTGGTTGGTGATGCAGTTATTGAGATCGCAGGAGGTGCGAGACGGCATTCCAACCCAGTGCATCGCCGCCGCCTGGACTCGACGGACGGTAGCGGCTCGGACGACTCGTCGGGTGAGTCACGCATGTCGTCTGGGCCGTTCAGCAGCGGAAGCATGTCGAATGGGATCCCCCCTCCTCCACCCCCGCCGATGTCGGACTTCGACGACTCGAGATCCGATTTCATCCCACCTCCGCCGCCAATGCCGGGTAGTCGACGCACTTCGCGTGCTCACAGCGTGCGTGGGTCGCTGCATGATGACGACGATCGCCAATCCGTAGCGTCCTCGTCACGGCTGTCTATCTCACAGAGTGCACGCCGACTATCGGGTGTCGATCGAGACAAGTACAGCGCTCAAGCCAGTCTGGCAGCGATACTCGGAGGGCGAAGCGCCCCTCAGAATCGAGCTCGACAGGATTCATTCGAGTCCACCGCGGACTCGACAGCGAACGGTGACTTCCAGCCCACAAGATCACGGGGCCAGAAAGGAGAACCGCAGAAAGCGGAGCCGTCGATGACGAACGCGTTTGCTGCAAGCCTGGCTGCAATTCGACGAAACCGAGCTGACACGATGGATGAAGGCAGCGTCGTCGCGTCACCACCTCCCCGGAAACGGGACCGTAAGCGAGACAGCCAGCTCAGTGCGGAAGGCAAAGCGCTTCTTCAAAAGGCAATGGCGCCTGAACCACCAGCGAAACCAAGCAAGAATGGCGGACGGAAAGGTCTCTTCGACGAAAGCAGCAGTGATGATAACGACTCGGACGCGGGGCTGTTCGGCGTTCGCAAGCAAGAGCCAGTCGACAAACGCGAGCGTTCATCTGATGCCAGTGCACGCGGTAACACGAAGACTTCTCGAGTGAACACTTCGAAGACAAACGGTCGTGGCCACGTGTCGGACGACTCGGAAGATGAATCGGTTGACAATGGGATGGGATTCCTGCAACAATCCGTGCCGTCTGACGCTACGAGCCCTCGAAGCATGAGATCATCCGTATCAGCAAACAATGCGCCGACGACGAGTCGGCCCAGGTCTGTGGAAGTGGTGTACAAGTCTTGTGTGATTGAGACCCAGGGCAAGAAGTCTGTTCCTGTGTATACGTTCGCCTTTCGAAGTGGCGACGCCGAGCAGAGCTTTTCGCGCAGCTACGACGACTTTGACGGCATCCACGACCGCTTGGCCTCAGACAAGTCGTTGCGGCTTCCCAAGTTCCCTTCCAAGCATCTCTTACGCAACAACTCCAAGCCAGAGAACATGCAGAAGCGCGCCATGGAGTTCGTCCAGTACTTCCAGCAGCTCGTCGCAGTCTCCGGTATCTTCGACAACAAGCGCTTCCTATTTGAGTTCCAGATCAGCAACGACTTCATGCAAAGTATGCGTGGTGTGACCTCTCGCCCGGCACCATCATCGGCTCGAGCGACGCCAACAGCATCCCGAACACCCAAGCCAGCCCGACCTGGTGGTGCACCAGCAAGTAAGGCGACGAATGGTGGCGCCTACCGGTCGGCGGCTCTCTTCGGCGCCGATGACACCGATTCCGATGTGGACTCGGTTGCCGGTCCCGCTATGACTCCTCAGAAACCCATGCCTGCCTCTCCTGTGCCAGAACCCAAGAAGAAGAAGAAAACGAAGCCGTCGAGAACAGACTTCGATGACGATTTGATGGCGTCCCCGGCGAAGGCTCGAAGAGACAGAGCCCGATCCCGCAACAGCGTGGCGTCGAACGTGACGGACCGTGGTACCACTTCTAAGAAGCCGGAGCCGGCGGAGCCGCCAGTCCCAAAGATCACGGGTCTCCCTGCGCGGCCGAACCTGTTTGGCGGTGGCAGAGGCGATCTCCTGGCTGCTATTCGCCAGGGCGCTGCTCTCAAAAAGGTGGATGGAGACGAAACTCCTGCGCCTGCTGCCGCATCCGCCGGACGTGGAGCTGGCATCCTGCTGCCTGCGAAATCGGCCGCGTTCCCGCCGCCGCCTCCTCCACCGCCACTTCCTGCTCCGATCACCAACGCAGGATCCGTGGCGGAAGCGATCACGAACGCCATGGCAGCGAGACGTATTCACGTCGAGTACGAGGACAAGTCGGACTCGGACGACTCGGACGACGACTGGGACTAGCCAGCCAGTGGGGGTTTGTAGATAAATATCGTCGACTTGTCCTGCTGTAACAAGGCGAAATGGACATGAAAAGTGTGTGTTCCTGATTGAACGAATCCATCTCAATTAAGCGTCCGCTTGCTCCTCTGTTGGTTCTTGGGCGACCACGAAGCTTCCATCATACTCTCCCTTCACGTCCGTCTTCACCACCCACCCCCATCGTAACGTCAGCAACATTCCACGATGCGATTCCAACCACCAAAAGCTTCGCTCACCTCTTCCATGCGGCCGAAGATCACACCGACAAACGTGAACGCGATGGCCATGCCAATGCCCCAGAAGAACGACTACATAAACACACACAACACTCAGTCACATGACCAGCTTCGAAGTACGATTAGTCCGCCCACGCACCTCCTTCATCGCCCCACCGAACGTCGTGGGCCCCTGCTGTGGCGCGAACGGCCCGCCCTGGTTGTACTCGGCGGGCACCTCCGCGTGCTGCTGCTGCTCCACGAGCGCGTCGGTCTGTGCGGGCTTGGGCTCCACGCGGCGCCGTGCCTCGCTCTTCTTCACCTTGACGGCTTTCGGGCGGCGGATCTCGGACGAAAACGAACGCGTCTCTGTGGTCAGAGCGACGCGCTGAGCCGCCGTCGTCGCGAGCGCAGAGCGCGCTGTAATGGCGCGTCGCAGGGGCGTCATGAAGGCCTTCATCACCTCTTCCGTAGCTGCTGGATCTGTCAGAATCTCAAGTGGCGTCGAGTGCGTGGCTCTCTTTTCCGACGGTACGAGAGTGATGGTCTGTGACGATCACTTTGACACTTTCTCGCCAACGCCGACGGAATCGGTGTGCCTGCCTGCGCCTTGAATGGCAAACGGAGGTGATTGAATTCGCACGCACTGCTCTATTCAAAAGTTGCAAAGGGCAGTGTGGAGGGATCCGTGAGTGAAGCGCTTCATCGTTTTCGTGTTGCATTGGCGTGGTGAGAGGACGCGATTTGGATGAGTTTCGCTGTCGTGGCTCTACGAGCCAATGGAGCTCGGCGACTCAAACTCACTCGAACAACTCTATAGCTTAGAGACAGCGTTGGCGAGGCCAGCGTTACGTATACGCTCGTGCTCGTCTTCCAGCTTTGCAAGCGTGATTGCGTCTTGAGGCAACGCCTTCACGCCCCACATATTTGAAGAGCTATTTACAAAACAAGGTGAAATGCCCGACCCATCGCGACTCAACCACTGTATCAACAATGGCGGCGTGGCAAATGCGCGCGTCGCCCGTGACGCGCGTGCACTTCCGTGGGCAGCGCGTACACGTCAAGCGCGACGACATCTTCCATCTCGCTGGTAACAAGGTGGGGATCTATCTCTTGACGGCTGCGGTTCGAGAAGCTAATTTTCAGTGCTGCAGATGCGCAAGCTCTACTGGTTTCTGCAGCAACGCGACAGCTTCTACAATGGTACTGCACAAATACTGCTGCTGATTGTATCCTTGTAGCTAGATCTCTAACTATCATGTTTGTGTGGCTAATAGACGCCCATTTGATCAGCTTTGGTGGCACGCAGAGCAACGCGATGCTTGCGATCGCGCAGCTCGCGAACGCCAAGCGTGTGCCCTTCACGTACTTCAGTCGGCGACTCGATATCAAGACGCCTCTTGGCCAGCACAGTGACGTGACCGACAATCTGTCAGTGGCCAAGGCTCTTGGTATGAATCACGTGGAATTATCGGTGGGCAAGTACAAGCAGTTGGCCGAATCCAAGGACCTCGCAGAGGTTGCAAGAGCTCACATCAGCCACAGCGATGCTTGGAAACCCCTGCTCATTCCTCAGGGAGCTGCGTTCAAGAATGCTGAAGACGGGCTGCGTATGCTCGCCGAGGAGCTCAATGCATACTGTATCCATGGAGGGACGGAGGCGCCTGCCAAGTTATCTATCGTGGTTCCGTGTGGGACGGGCACCACGGCCTTCTACCTGGCTCAGCATCTCCATCCGAGCATCCGTCTATTCGCCGTACCGTGTGTGGGCGACAGCGTCTACCTCCACGACCAATTCCAAGCGTTAGCTGCTCAGCACACTACACCGGCGGCGATGAAGACGCCCGAGATGCTGATCCCGTCGCAGAAGGCTCGCTTCGGTCGCCTGTCGTGGAAGCTGCTGAGCGTGTACCACGAGCTCCGTGACGCCACAGGCATCGATTTTGATTTGTTATACGCCACCTTCGCGTGGCAAACTGTGTTCGAGCAAGAGAATCTCGCAACGGCGTTAGATGGAGGTGAGCGAGAGCTTCTCTACCTCCACACGGGTGGCGTGTCAGGGAATGGCTCCATGCTAGCTCGATATCAGCAAAAACTAAGCTAATCAAGTGGTCCACACCACAACTGTGATCTTGAAACGACGTTGGTCTGACTTCGAGCCAAATGACACTGGCGACGCTTTGGCTCGCTGCATTCTCCATTCGCACCGTCCGTACCTCCTCGTCTCTTGGCGTGTGGTGTATTTGCTGTCCACCATGAGCTTCCGTGAGCTGCGTAACCTCACGGAGATGATGCGAGCACTCGGGTACCCTCGGCCCGTGTCCATGGAGAACTTCCGGAAGCCCAACTTCGAGTTGGTCTCCGATCTGTTGTACTGGATGGTCAAGAAGTACGACCCGAGCTCCAGCATCACAGAGGAGATCGACACAGAAGAAGACCGCGTCCAGTTCCTCACGCAAGTCGCGTCCGAGGTACTGGTGAAGGCGCGGATCCGCCTCAACCCCAAGAAGCTCTACGCTGCGGACGGCTTCGCGGTCAAAGAACTCATCAAACTGGCGCGTGTGCTGTACGAGGCGTCACGCATTGATGTCAACAAGCTCGACAGCGGAGGGGCCGGTGGTATGGACGACGACGACGACGACGTGTCGATCAAGAGCCTGCTGGGCTCCCGAGTCAAGGACCCCAAGGCCACTCGCCAGCTTTCGTCAGACATTACGCAGAGCGGAGCGAAGCTGTTCGAGCTTCTCGAAGCCGAATTTGATGTGCGTGACTTGCGTGCACAGGCGCTGCGGTTCCTGGATGCGCTGTCGAACAACAGCGACAACTCGGCCGAGCAGAAGTATCTCGAGCGAAGCCTGAAGGAGATCTTACAGAGTACGCAGGAGAATGTCGAGATGACGGAGCGTCAGTGTGTGGAGCTGGAAGCGGAGGAGAAGGCGCTCGCGGCGAAGATCAAGAAGGCGCAGACCGACTTGGAGCGCAGCGAGAAGCGGCTCAAGAGCCTCCAGCACGTGCGGCCGGCGTTCATGGACGAGTACGAGAAGCTCGAGAAGGAGCTCGAGCGTCAGTACGCGGTGGGTTCTTTTCTGTTGGTCTGGTGTTGTCACGCGCGTCAAAACTGATAAGATTTTGCGTAGATTTACTGCGAGCGCTTCCGCAACTTGGACTACTTGCAGCGTGAGCTGGATCTGCTGAACGCCCGTGAGCTCAAGAAGCTCGCGGAGAACGACCGGTCGCTCAAGAAGCTCCAGAAGAAGTTCCGGGAGGACGAACTGGCGATCCTACGAGGCGAACAGGAAGACCAGATCGATGGGTCGCTGCTGGAGCCGGCCGACAATAACAACAGCAGCAAGGGTAGTGCAAAGGCTGCCAAGGGCGCGAGTGGGGGCAGCAACAACGCACGGAAAGGGAGCACCACCAACAGCAACCAGAAGCTAGCGGCAGCGTCGGCGAATGCAAAGAGCGGGGCTGCAAATGGGCGCGGTGCTGCTGGTGCTGCTGGTAACGGGGGAGGCAAGATGGCTGCAGCCAAGGGACGCCGTGTGGATGACGACGAGGACGACAGTGGATCGGATGCCGACAGTGGAAGCGGCAGCGAGGACGAGGATGACGCCACCAGTGATGAGAGCGGCGACGACAGTGGCCGTGGCCATGGAGCAGCGGCTGCACGGTCCGGCGGAGGTGATGCGTCCGACTCGGATGAGGTCTCTCTGGCCGACTCGGGCGAGCTGATCGACAACGACGACGAGTCGGGGTCGGACGGTAGCGAAGGCTCCAAGTCCGGGTCTCGGCAGTCAGGATCCGAGACGAACTCGGACTCGGACCAGGACTTTTAATCGGCGGACGGCGTGTGTTTCGATATCCATTCGCAGTTTCTACACAAAGCAACACCAGTCAGTCGTCCCCTGAACAAAATCGAAATCGTCTTGTGTACTTACAGCTTACTATCGGCCTACGGCCATGCACACTACGATGCCCGAGTGTCTGTCTACCTAACTTAATCTCAAAACTGTCTATCACAGCAGCGTCTCGCCTACAGGCGCCAGCGATGCCGCGATGGCCGCAGCGGACGAGGCCGCCTCGTCACCGTTGGCTCTGGAGGTGGCAGCCTTGGGTGTGCCAGTGGGAGCCGCACTGTCACTCGGCTGATCAGCTTGGTCGGTGTCAGCTATGTCACTTGACACGCTTGCTGGGTCGAGGTAGTGGCGTAGCTCCTCGGGGAAGCCGTCCTGTAGCAGGGCGGCCATGACCAGCATCATCTCGTGCTTGTCTTTCCGTCGCTGGAGTTCCTTTGCTCGTCGTCGCTGCTCGCGCTGCTCCTGTTCTACGCGGCGCTGTTCATCTTCGAGCTGTACACGTCGACTCGCCTCTTGCTGCTGCGTGACCATGTACGACAGGACGATCTCCATCACGCCAAGAGAAGAAGACGGGGACGATGATGCCGCTCCATCGTTGTGCCCTTGTGAGACTGACGATGATGACACTGCTGACAGCAACAGAGGGTGGTGGGGTGGGAACGACGTCGCTCCCAAGCCCTCGGACGATGGCGTAGCGTCTGTGGCCCCGGCAAGAGCCCTGGCGACTCCTCCGCTCGTGGCGATCTCATGCTCTCGGTGGATGTTGTACAGCACCTGCTCCATCTTGCGCTTCTTTCGCTCCTTCCGCACACGCTCACTTTCACTCAGCATTTGCTCTTCGATCGTACGGCGCTTGCGCTCGATGCTGTGCTTCAGGAGGTTGATGATCCCTGCCGTCGAGTCGCCACTCATGACACCGCCAGTGTACACACTCGCCGAGTTCAGCGGTGCTGCGAGTTGCGACGCGAACGTCGTCTCTGGATACGACGCAGCTGCACCAGTGACCACATTAGCAGCTCCTGCTTCAGCCGCTGATGTACTGCCTCGCTTGGAGGCCATTGAGCGATGATACTCCTCCTCCATGACCCGCAGACGCGCTGAGATCGTGCGCGTCTCCTCAGTGGTCGCCCCAACAGCCACTGCTGTCTCCGTAGACCCTTCAGCAGCCATGGTTTCTTCTTCTTCAGCCAGCGTCTCCACCACGGCTTCGCCGCTCGTGGCTCTGTCCGTCGCTGCCTCAGCCGTCTCGTCGCCCCTGCCTTGGTCTTCGGACGCTGCGTCCTGCGGATCGGCCTCGCTCTGCGTGTCGCTGTTGGTTTGCTCCAACTGGATCTGCGCTCGCTCGCTGCGCTGGTTGATCTGCTTGCGCAGCTCCTTGGCTTCCTGCACGTACTCGGGCAGCTTCCCTCCTACCGTCGAGCGGCTACAGTACATCTTCTTGAACTTGCGCTTGAGACTCTCCACCTCTCGGTACGGGATCGACTCTGGCCGCATGTAGTTGAATTGGTACGCCACGTGGAGCCAGTCCTCGCTCGCGATGGGCATCACGGCGCGTACTTTCTCATTCAGACGCCGCATCTCGTCGATCGAGTAGTTCACGGTGCCGAACTTGCTGCTGTGGCGGCCCAGCTTACTCCGCGTCGCGATCGCGGACGAAGCAGGCAAGGCCACACGTCGAGCAGACGATGCAGGCGACTGCAGTGGCGTCACGCCCGCCGTGGTCGCGGCCACAGGAGCGGCATTCGCGAACGCCGACAGCGACGAAGGCTCGTACACAGAGCTGTCTAGCACAGCCTGTGAGACGCTTTGAGCGGTGGCGATGGCACCAGCGGATAGCCCTGTGCTTCCTTTATCCACTTGCATAGTCGGTGTGGCCACTGGTGTCACTGCGGAGGCGTCCGCGCTGCCGCCATGGGTCGCTGCTCGCGTCGCCATTCTCGCTCCTCGTTTCCAGGGCGGGTTGAGTGGGGATCTCCGTTCGAATTGGACCCAATCGGACGCCGTTGGTTATTTGCTCAGATCCGTTATTTATGGCGTTGGTTACTTTCGGGGTTACGACAAGCGTAACCCGCGGAGAGGTCTTTTGGGCAAACCGAGAAAGACGCACCAGGACCCTTCACGAATATGCCGAGTGTCGACGGGAACGGCGCGGATTATGCGTCTGTGGAGGGCTCTAGCGGCGGCGCCGCGACGTCATTACCTCGCAAGATGATCACCTCTGGCGTGGGCTCCTTTTCCGGCGTTTCCGGAGGCTCGGGGCCGAGTAGCGGCAGTGCCAGTCCCATGAACCCGACGGCCAACGCCACGCCGACGCCGCTGTCGACGATGGACGCGTGGCTCGTGCAGAAGCTCAAGAACGAGTGGAGCTCGTACGACCTGGGCCCGCTGCTCACGCGCGAGCGCGTGTTCGAGGCCGTCACGAGCTTCCCGCATCTCGACACACCCGTGAAAGTGCGTCTACTGCTGTCCTTTCTCAGCATGAAGCGCGAAGAGTTCGACGAGAGCAAGTTCGCGGTCGTGGAAATCCTGGACGCGGCCGAGAAGGACAGCGAGGAGTGGGTGCGTGTTGGCGCTGGCATCGTGAACCAGTACCTGTTCATGAGCCGCAACGGTGGTGAGGACAGCGGCACGTTTCTCCACGACCAGCTCGCGAGTGCGAGCGCCAAGGTGCTCGAAGCAGTGGCCGACAAGCAGCTACAGGCCCGGCGTAAGAACAGCGGCGACGTGCTGATCATTGAAGACTTTTTCTGCCACGAGAACGCCTATCTGAGCGCGTCCGTGCGGCCGGAGCTGGCGGTCCAGCCAGCAGCTCACTTCACGCTGTCGGAGACTGCAAAGAACGATGGTAAGGACGGCTCGCCTGCTGGGAAGAGCTCTTCGCTGGGCGGATCTTCTAGTGCGAGTAACAAGTTCAAGCCACCGCCGCATCGTCCGCAGATGGGAAGGTCGCTGTCCCAGTCGATGGGCGCATCCGCGGCACCGTCGCTGGCGTCGTCTTCTAGCAGCGCAGCCCGTGCGGCGCCTCCTGCTATCGCAGTGGCGAAGGCGTTGCCGCCGAAGAAGTCGATGAGCGAACTGAGCTCGGAGATCCGCCGCAAGGCCGACGCTGGCCGCTTCAAGCGCCAGCGGAACCGCATCTCGGTGATTGACATTGATGAAGTCAAGCAGATCGAATCGGAGAAGGCTCTCAAGGCCGAGGAACAAAAGAAGCGACTCAAGGCGGCCAAGGATGACCGTAAGAGTGGAGGCGCAGGGGTATCTGGTGGCGTGGGGCTGCTCGCAGGTGCTGCTATTGGCGACAAGAGCGATGGTGGCAACGGTGGTGACGACGCAGGCGACCACGAAGACGGATCCGGTGACCACGCCCACGAGTCCCAGTACGATGACCCGGACGACCACGAAAGCGACCGTGATGACGACCACGATAGCCACTACCACGGCGGTCAGGACGACCACCATGCGAGCAGTGGAGGCGGAGGCGGCTACGCGAATGACGGCACGCAAGCCCTGCTCCATGCTGCGTTCCACTCGACTGGTGACGTGATGAAGGAGGTTGTGAGCCAGCCATACCAGAGCCAACAACACGGGCAGTACCACCAGCAACAGCAGCAGCAGCCTCTGTACGCCAGTCGTGGATTTGAGCCCGAGGACGCCCACGCCAATGGAGGCCAGTACGGCAACAATGCGTACGGATACGGGTCGGGTTACGGATCGCATTTCGGAGACCACCAGGCTGCACCGCCTTACAATGAAGCCAGTGGCCAGTACGCCAACGGGGGGTTTGGAGACGATCAGCAGCAACAGCAGCAGTCGGGTCGGTATGAGAGCAGCAGCCGCGAGCGTGGAGGGTTCCTGGACGGCCCGCCGGATTATTGGCGGTGAATCCACACCCGAATGGAGCTGAAGGGATCAAGCCAGAGGAGTAGAGGAGTAGGCAGCTCGTATTCAAGATGCATGGCACTTAAAATCGCAGGTAATAGTGGAACGCGTGGATGTATGGGAAGCCGCCGACGTTGCGTGTGCAGTTCTTGTGGCTGTAGCCGCCGGGGATCGTGAAGTCGGAGGGGTTCTGAGGACCCACACGCACGTTGAGCAGGTCGTAAGTGAGCATCATGGTCGGCACGTCGCCCACAAAGTTCTCCTCCGTCAGTCGAATGGGCACTGCATGCAAGAGCACCAGTGAGCTCCTCGGATGGTGAGCAGCTCATACCATCCAATGAAAGACCCCACCTTTGGAGTGTTCCTCGGCGTACACATGGACACGCACGTTGGCGTGCGAGTGCACCCAGTGCTCGCACGACTTACCACGCACGCTCACCATACCCACGAACTGCTGGTCGAAAGGAATCGCTGGTGTGGGCATGGCGTCGCCTAGGTATGCTCGCTCGCACTTGGCGTACTGGCCGTGCTTGACCATGTACTCCTTCTTCTGGTCGTAGCGCCGCACGAACGTCTTGCCGGCCTCGTAGCCCCTGAGCACGTGAGCTCGCGCGAGCTGCTGGTCGAAGTCGTACTGGATCTGGATCTCCCGCAGGGATGGCGGGTAGCTCTGTCGCGGGTCCGTGAGGTGCGAGACGACCGAGAGGTCTGCTTGGAACTGGCGAGGCAGAGTCGGGGGGGTGCGGCCTGTCAATGCATTGGAGATCGCAGGAAGCCACGAGCACAGACACACAAGCAAGATCAACGCGATGGACATGTTGACGGACGATGCGTGTCAGTCGTAGCGACAGGATTGATACGGAAAGAAAGGCAAGTGGAGACTTTCGGAAAGATCGTATTATGTCGTAGCTTTTCATGGAACGATTGCGTCCTATGACATATAGAGTGGTGTACGGTGCCATGCTGCCTTTCTCAACCGCTTCTCCAACACGATGCTTCTGTAGCTAGCAACCTTACTCAGTTTTAATACCACCATTGGCGCAAGCTGCCACGCCAATGGATGTAAAATGTATAGTGGACGGAGGAGGCTTGTCGCTGATCTAGGTCTAGAGCGTGCTTGATTCCGTCCTTCGCGATCGTTATGAGCCTTCAGTACCGCCGCTTTACCTCTGGGATAGCCTGGTATCCTCGTATAGATGGCAGCACCGCTCGAGAGGGTAGTACACATAGCAGCGTCATGAGCAGCATCCACTCGATTGGGAACTCGACGACTTCGGCCAGCACGACCCACCGCAGCAGCCCAGCCGAGGCGCCTCCGCTAGGGGAGAAAAAGAAAATCGGATTCGCGTCGATGATTCTCTTGAGAGGGATCTGGAAGGGCTGGTCGCTGTCGCTGTCGGAGGCGCTGGCTTTCGTGCCTGGGAACTGCTGCTTGTACTCGGAAAACGCCAGCAGCAGCGCCGACAGCGACCGCATGAGGAAGAACACGGCCGAGATGGCGGCGATGCGGCGGATGTTCCGCTGCCGTCGGAGAGCTCCTTCTGCGACCTTGCCCAGCAGTCCACACATGCGTTGGCCGTACGCTGGCAGCAGGAAAATACACGCGAGGAAACACACTGTGAGTAGAATGGTCGCGAACAGGTTGAGGCTACGGCAGAAGTCGTTGGTCGGCGTGAGGTTGACGAGGAAGAACGTGAGGATCTGGAGCAGATTCGTGCCCAGCACCATGCGGATGAACAGCACGCGCGGCGGCGTGGCGGTCACCGAGGTGTTCGTAGGCGCGTTGTGGCTGCGGTATGCCACCGTGGCACGCGAGCTGTCAACTTGCTCGATCATACTCGCCCACGTGTTGAAGATCAGCAGGAAGACGCCCACTAGCACGAGCGACGCGACCATACTGAGCGCCTGCCACGCCGTCACGAGCTGCACGTACGACAGGTGCAGGTGCTGCGCCTCGTGCGTGGAGCCGCTCGACTTGATCACGAACACCATCCACAGAGCGACCAGCAGAAACGCCAGCGCACGCAGCAGCGAGCCCGTGCCCAGCAGCGCGAAGAGCCGCACGGCAGTCTTGTCCTCCGTGTAGATGTTGCGGGACATGCGCGTCCACGAGATGACGCTCGGCGCGAGATACAGAGCCCCCAGTGCGTACAGACACGCATAGGCCACGTAGTAGGACACGCGAGGATCCCCCGACGCCGTGGGGGAAGTCGCCGGCGTCGAAGGCAGCGCACCGGCTAGCGAGCCGTCGTCGGGAGGGGGCGACAGCGTCGCCATTGGCGTCTATGGATCTCTTCGTCTGACGGATGAGATGGAAGTGCGCCATCCGGAGAAAAGACTTCGAAAAAATCGCGTTATTTGATATAAGATAAGAGGGTGTAGGTTACAAACAAGGGAACATAAATGGAAATGGGTACATTGCATCAAGTTAACCTATTGTCAATGGAATGCAAGACATGCAAAGCAAAACTGGAGCATACTGGACGCAGTCGCTGGCTTCGATCGCTGCTGCGTGGCCGAGTACGAGTCTAGGCAGACGGAGAGTGCGAGGCCTAGTTGACGATACCCGAGACGGCGCCCGTGAGTGCGGTCTTGCCGGCCGCGCTGCTCTTGAGGTAACAAGCCGGGCTGCCTGGGTTGGTGTTGATGAACGTGTAGGCCTTGCAGCCGCGCGTGGCCGAGCACTTGGCGCAGCAGTCGGCTGGCGAGATGCCGTAGACCGTCGCGATGTCGTTGCCGTAGAAGTCGGTGTTCGTGAACTGTTGCGAGCACTGGGTCGGCTTGGCCAAACACTGGTAGTACTGCGGGTTCCAGGCCATACAGTAGAAGCCCGATGGACAGCACGTCGTGCCGGCGCTGTTGCCACACGAGCCCCACTCTGGCGTCGTACAGGACGGCTTCGGGTTGATGACCGTCGACGACACAGCGCCCACGAGCGCACGCTTCTGGCCAGTGCCCTTCTTGAGGTAACAAGCCGTGCGGCCGTCCGGGTTGTAGTTGACAAAAGTGTAGGCCTTGCAGCCAGCAGTCTCGGCACACTTGTCGCAACAGCCCCACGGAAGCAAGCCGTACACGGTCTCGATGTCGTCGCCGTAGAAGTCCACGCCGACCTCCTGGATCGTGCACTGCTGTGGCGCAGGACGACACTGGTAGTAGAATGGGTTCCATGGCTGACAGTACTCGCCCGACGGACAGCAGCTCACGCCGTCCTTGTCACTGCCACACTGGCTGCCAGGCTGCACCGAGCACGACGCAGGCTGGACAACAGCAGAGACAGCACCAGGCACCGCGCGGCGGCTTCCGGTACCCCGCTTGAGGTAACACATTGGGCGACCGTCGGCGTTGTAGTTGACGAATGTGTAGGCCTTGCAGCCTGGCGTCTCACGACACTTGTCGCAACACTGCTCTGGCAGCAGAACCGACAAGTTGGAGATGTCGTCGCCGTAGTAGTCCACGCCAGTCTCCTGCAGGCCGCACTTGGAGTCGACGCTGCGGCACTGGTAGTAGTACGGGTTCCATGGCTGGCAGTACTGGCCAGAAGGACACTTGGAAGGTCCGCTGCTCTGGTTGCCACACGAAGTACCAGGGGCAGGAGCAGGAGCGGTCGTGGTCGGAGTAGGCGTAGTTGGTGGAGGCGTCGTCGGCGGAGCCGTCGTTGCCGGTGGAGCCGTAGTCGTTGGAGGCGCCGTCGTCGTTGGAGGAGCCGTAGTCGTCGGGGGAGCCGTAGTCACCGGTGGTGACGTGGTCGTTGGCGGAGCGGTCGTCGCTGGAGCAAGAGTCGTCGGCGCAGGAGTCGTGCCAGACAGCTTGCACGAAGCAGCCACCAAGTCCAACAAGTCCGCACGGTACTGGATACCACCCAGTGGCACCGTACACTCCGTCGGGTTCGCAGCCAAAGCAGCACTGAAC
>JAADVL010000121.1:0-57826 GCA_023334995.1 Pythium sukuiense
CCCCATGCTGTTGTCCACGTCCGTGCGTGGACCCTTGTCACGACCCACAGGCTTGACGAGCCACGAGTGCGCGTTGACACTCTCAAACGACAGAGCGCAGAGTGCGAGCAGAGCGGCGGAGGCGGCAGTGAGGAACTTCATGCTGGTATCGTAAGCGAGGCGGATGAGTGGGTAGCTGGTAAATCGGCGAATGAATCACCCGCCACCGAATGAGCTGCGATTGTTTGGCCGAAAGCCGGGTCGGTGCTCAAGCTCCTCGGTCGTCCTCATAGAGATGCGGTATGACGATCCCTGATGCTCTTCAGCTGGATACGCGGACCTGGGATCCCAGCGATGCGGGAAGTGTCCTGATGAGATTAGCTGATCTCATCTGTGTAAAGTTACAGTTGCGCGAACTGTGCACATGGTTCTCGCATATCAGTGCAGCGTGGAGCATTGTGAGGGCGGTGAGCTGGGTTTCGCGTTGCCGTCTCGAACACTTGAGTTCCTGCGCAGGAATAGCTGGTCTCAGGTGAACTGGGATGTTCTGGAACTGCCGGATTCACCAACAGTTTCAGCGGTTCTTCACATGGCCGCAGGTGCGTTGGCAGACGATTTTCACGCATCCCATACCATGATCCTCCTTCACTGAAACGCCGCGGGGTGTCACCATCAAAAATCGCGTCTCATCTCCGATCAACGCCGAGCCTCGGGGGCTGGACTCGTATCACGCTGAAGCGTAGTGGGTCCCTCATACCACCGCCGCCGAATGTATTCGTGTTCTAGTGGCTCTTCTTGCCTGACCACGTAGGTATCCACGATGAATTGCATTCGAAAGCACTTGCTGATAGTCGAGCATCGAATTTGATGGCCGTACGGTGCAGTTGCCAACATCGTGTAGGCCAAGGGCGACTCATCAATGGTTGGGATCGTTGGCGGCGCGGGCAGGGGCTGCAGGATGTGGGGCTGGCTGTCGCTGTTGTGGCGCGTTCCGAGGGGCAAGGATATCTTGTGGGTTGCCCCACAAGGCATCCCACAGCAGAGAAAGATCCCACCGGAGATCATCGTCGAGAAGATCTGGTGGCGCGCCATCCCGCAGCCCGTCACCATCCACTGTGTCATGCTCCTCTTGAAGCCGCCCACTGAGAATGCGCTCGATTGTTCGCTCCGGTGATCTCGTTCGTGTTAGGTCGCGACGGATTGTTTCGGGTGAAAACTGAGGAAAGACATCCAGCACACGATGCACCATCTCGTCGTTGATCACAAACGGAGCAGGCCCAGGTGGACGGACGATCTCGAACGACAAATGAGGCACGAAAGGGATCCACCGCGACAAGAATTCAGCTGAAGGTGACACATCAAGCAAAGTTGAGAGTGAGACCACAACGTTCACACACAGTAGAATGAGAAGAGATACGTACTGCTGATGCGAAGCACGTTTTCACGTGGAGGAGCTTGTGGAGGCTGGTCACCTGCAGGGACTGGCTGCGCTGCGTCCTGGGTTGCGATCTCGGCAGCTGCGCGTGGCTCGGCATGTACAACTCCTTCGTCTGTGGCTGTTGAGCTTGCACGCTCAGGCTCAGGACTCTTCTCAGAGGAAACAGTCTTGCGACACAACGGACACCGGAATGATGCGAAGCCTTGGCGAGTACCCGTCGGCACAGCACCTCGTTCCGCAGCTGGGGCGGTAGCACGACCTTGGCGACGTCCATTCGGGTCGAGCGTGGCAAATGCATCCCCTACGGATGCCTTCTGTAGGCACTGGCGGAGGCAAAAGCGGTGGAAGAGATGTCCACACTGGAGCTTCTTGGCATGGGTGTCCATGGGCTTCAGGCAGATCACGCACACGTCGTCGCGCACCGCGTCGAGCTCTTCTTTGGTTGCATCGGGAAACAGCTGATCTAGCTCCAGAACAACTTGCTGGTACGTCTGAACTTGCTTGATCTTCTCCAGGAGCTCGACTGTTGCGGTCTTGACGTTCAAAATGAGGATGAAATCCAAGAAACTCACTCGAAAGTGGTCGACGCTGATGATGTACAGGTAGTAGACCACGAGCTGCACAAGGTGGGCGCCACTGAGCGTCGTCTGCAGCAGCAGCAAGTACAGCTCACCCTTTTCCAGCCCGTTTTCCGCCACATTGCCGAGGTCAAACACGTGGAAGACGACCTTTGTGCCCAGTTGCGACGCCTTAATGAGGAAAAGCGAGGCCTCAAACCACGTGAGATGCACGACAGTGGACGAGAACACGCCGGCGACTGTGGATATGGCGGCGACGCCCACGTCAGTCGCCATGATGGCCACGAGCATCAACGCCAGGCGATGGAACTCGACAGCACGGGTCATCGGACGTGTCAGCAGCTACAGACAACACACATATCGGGTATTAGAGACCTACACTAGAGACTGTAAAGAATAGACAAGGGCGAGTACGTACGTAGTCGAAGCGGGCGTTGCAAATGGACAGGATGCCCCGGAGAAAGGCGACCGCCGAGAGCCACATGACGAGCAGCCCGAGCGACGGCTTGTCCTGCGCCGTGCCGATGGTGCTGGCCAGCAGCAGGCTGCGCATGAGCATGAAGTTGAGGATCGTCTCCTTGGTTTGCTGTTCGCAAGAGGCACGGTCCGTTTAGAATGGACGCCATCACTACCAGCTATAGAAGAATGGGCGTTTTACCTCGATTTCCGGACGGCGGATCACGCCAAAGCACACGCGCGTGACGCCCAGGAAGACGTGGTACAGCGCCACGAAGTAGAAGTGGATCACGATCTACAGATGCCGCCGCAGCACGGTCAGTATCACGTGCAATATGCCAGTTTCCCTGTTGAACTTACGAGCGAACCAAGCCGCGATTCGCGCAGTTGCTGCACAAACAGCGGCACCACGCCATCCTCCGATACATCACCATTCGCGTCACGTTCCTGCGCGTCTCGTAGCTGCTTCTGCGTCGCGAGGACGCTGTGGTACGTCGACGCGACGGCGACGGCGGTCGCAGCGATCGAGAAAAACACGTATCTACGCCCACTGAAGAGCGACACGAGTCGCTCCACTTGTGGAGGTGGATTATGAGGCATCGCGGTTCCATCTAAACGGTTTGTACGCCGTGCAGGTGGCTGCGGGGCCGGGAAAAGCGCCTCGTTCGCACGCATCGCCATCTCCATTTTCGAGGTTTCCTCTGTCGCAGCGGCTTTGAAGTGAACAGAAGGAAATGGGACCCACTGACAGCAATATCGTACTTAACCAGGTATATAGAGTAATCGCATGGGTGATATCACGCGGTTTTAGAAGGAACCAGATGGCTGATAACGACAAAATCGGGACTTGAAGCGGATTTAACAGGGCAAATCGGTTAAGAGAGGGGATGACGGGCTGCTGTACCTCCTCGTGATGACTCGCCCAAAAAAACACCAATAATGGTGCCTGGTGGCGACATGCTTCGCGAGGAACGCCTCGCGCGCGCGCAGTTCAGGCTCTACGCGAGTATCCTGCAGCGCATCGACCAATACACGTCCATCAAGGTGACGTATTCGCACCCGAACCTGCCTCTTGCGTGGCTCTACGTGGTCTGTAGCTCACACAATCCTGTGCCAAATGCAGACGCGCCATTTGTTCGAGACGACGCTGTTCATCGTCGTGCTCCACGTCGTCGCGCTGCTAGCGCTGCTCCACATCAGCTTCGTCAGCGCCAGCGCCGCCACTGAGTCCTCGTGTCTTGAGCCGTTTCTGCCTCCGCAGGTCACGGCGCGAGCCCCGGGCGACTGGCATCTCCTGCGCTTCCAAGTGATCCCTTCGAGCCTCAGCCTCAGCTCCTGCTCCTCCTCCGACGGACTCTCGTGCCCCACACCAACGGCTCCATCATCCTCAGTTTCCACTGCGATGGATCCGTTGGCGTCGTATGTGTTCGCGTCACAGCGTGGCTTCCTGTCGCTGATCAACGAGCCGTCCATGCTGCGGCAGCCGCTCAACCAGAGCCGGAAGAACGAGCTGTTCCTGGTGCCGATCCCACGCGCGAGTCCGTGCTTTGACCTGCAGTGGATCGGCCACGGCTCGCCTCTGTGGGATTTGCTGCTGGACCGACTGCTGGGCTACGACACGATCCTGCTCAACCACATCGCCAATTGGCGAAGAGCGAGCGGCGTGCTGCTGAACGAAGCCAGCGGCCGTGTGCACGAACTCGGCTACGGTGGCTTCTCACCACTGGCCGCTAATGCAACGGTAAGGAGACGGCGTGATAATATCTATGGAGGCTCACTCAAGTGACTGACAGAACTGCCTTGTGCGAGCAGTGGGGCGAGCGCCTTGTAGCCAAGGCGCACACGCTGTATCTGTGTATCTCGCTGTTCTTCGTGTGTGCGGCACTGGTGGCGTTCGTAATCAATGAGGCCAATACGCGTATGTTCGTCTTCACAGGTGAGACCATGCAGCATTCTATTGCCTGTATGCACTCTTACTGATACTGGCGTTGTTGTAGATCTGGTGGAGCGACGCGTGGCGCTGCACGACCGCGCAGACTACACGCGTGCGTTGGGAGCCCACTGCGCGCAGTCGCTGATGCTGATCCCCGTGGTCCTGGGCATGACCTTCTTCTTGCTGGAGTTATACAAAGACCAAGTCATCGCGTTCGGCATGCTCACGATTGTTGGGGTTGGAGAGGGCTTCTCTGTGATCTGGTACGTTTAATTGTCTGTATTCCCAATTGTACGAGCCATGTTCTGACTTTGTGTTACTGCAGTGCGCGCACCAAACTGTCGCGGATGTTTTACCCGCCGCTGTTCTTCTGCTGGTTCACGCTCTTCCACGCCTATCTCGTCGCGTTCCCGTTTGGGTTCACGTACTGGGCGTTGCTGGCGCTCGCGCTGATGCTGTTCCACACGATCGTCTTCTTCACCAACTGTCTCGAGTGGCCGGCGTTCGTGAGTCTAGACGCCCATGACTTCAGCTAGTCGCACAACGCGCAGCAACGATCAAACATCGGCATCTTACGAAGCGAAGAGATCGAAGACTTCATGGCAGTAGGCGATCGCACAGGCCACTGTTGTGTCGCCCGGGCAGTACCCTCCGGCTACTTGATGGAGCTCGCCACGCGCGTGCACGTCCTTATGCCCTACATGAACAGGGTGACCTGCACGTCCTGCAGCTCAGCTCCCGCTCAAGCCGCCAACGATACGAGCCACTGATTCTTTCAGCAGCTCTATTTATTAATCGATGTGAGAGTAGAAACACTGCATGTGCGTCAGCGAACTCGCGAGAAGGGTTTATCAGGTTGGACGTGAATCAACTCAGCTTGTCACTCTACACGCAGCAACGTGTCCATCTCTTGTTCAAACACAGCGATGGGAACACCAGAATCGCACACGGCAAAGAGATCGAACACCTCGTAGTAGCTGCCGATCACACAAGCCACTCTTCCATCGGCGAGGCGCAGTCGCTCGACTTCTTGATGGAGTTCTCCACCGGGATGCAGGAGCTCCATCGCATGGGCTTCACACTCCAGTTGATGGTGTAGAGGTGGGAAAATCTGCGCGTCCTGGGACGACAAATCCGATCCGGCGTCGTCCTCCGGGCGAATCGGTCTCAATAGAAGTTTGGAGACGTCTTCAAAATCAAGTTTCACGCGTGGAGCCCATGGCTTGGGTCGTGCCAGTCGATTGGCGCCATCGTTTGCCGACGGGAACGTGCGACTGCGTTGAAAAATGGTGGACGGTCGCTCAACAAGAAGCTCAAGCAGCGCCGTCCAGTGGCTCAGTTTGTCGTCCCCTGCTGTCTCAAAGAGTTCGCGTGGACAAAATCCAAGCAGCACGCCTCGCAGCTTGTCGACAACGACGCAGTACCAGATCGACTTGTTCGGCACCACGCTCAGACGGCGTTCACTGAGACTTCCATCGTAGTGGTGCTGCAAGCGAGTGTCTGCGAAATGGAGCAACTCGGTCAAGTCTTCCGTCGAAATGAGAGCGCTGGGGTTGTCCGTGCACGAGGTGACGGCTTCGTTGCTCTTGTGTCGAAGCAGATAGAAACATTGCAACTAACAGGAACAGTTAGAGCCACAGCTACGGAGACGCCGGAGTCATGGGGAAGAGCACATACGTCACCGTGGCGGATGCGCACGAGAGAATGGAGAGCAGGGAAGGAACCGTACACAGCGTAGTTGGCGTCGAACCATCGAAACACGACTAACGACGCACCGTCTCCTGCTTCTGTCTCCGTGTCAAAGTCGTCGAATAAAAGCCATTGGCTGAGCAGTTTGAGGATATCTGGCCGCGTCTTCGCGACGACGAGCATCCTTCGATAGAAGAGAGCGTAGCCGGCGACCTCGTGCTACATGAATACCCACGTCAGCAGTTGTCGTTGATAGACGGGACAAGAGCGCCTCACCGATTCGGCGCGTGACTCAATGACTTGAAAAGCTGATAGCCGAGCCTACGCGATGGGAAATTGGGTCATTCGAAATGGCGATGCCTACATTGCTGGAGCTGGCCGCGTACCATAGTCACGAGAGGATACGTCACAGTCGGCACACAGCCATCGAATGCAAACTGCAGGTGCGTATCCCAGCGCAAGTCTAGCCGCCAGTGAGATCATACAACAAGCTCAGCAGTCAAGCCTTCGGCGATCCAACCACCATAGCTCTCACCTCTGCGGATGCCTTGGAAGATGTGGTGGCAGATCCCCGAGACACGCTGCTCCAGCGTGGCGTTCGGTGGCTGAGGGTGCCTCGCGTGCCAGTCGCTCATCTTTTGGTTGGGATACCCGAGGAGGCTGACGAGCAGCTCACAACTCGATCGCGTGTAGTACTACAAAGGCATTGAGGCGTGAGACCGTCCGTTGGATCCACGCAGTCGAAGGCAATCTGTAACTCACGTCGACGATGCGAGTGGGCAGCGTGCACTCGACGAACACCATCACAAACAGCACTTCATTCATGTTGACGAACCCCACGAGCGTCGGCTTGGACTCGCAGTCGCCAGACACGAACTGCGCCGTCGCCAGCGGCTCGCCCACGACGCTGGTCATCGTGCCCATAGCCGCCGCGAACACGCCACGCAGCTCGCTCCAGCGTGACACATGCGAGACGGAAGGCTCACACACCTGCAGTAGGCGGTTGTCTTCTCCCTCCGTCTCTGTCGTGTCCAGCAGCAACACTTCCAGCGCCTTCACGTCCATGGTCTCTCCGTTCAATTGCATCCTTTCGTGTCAATGGATATGAAGTCCTGTATTTGGGTAGTGTCCAGTACTGTACTTTGGTGACCTTTCAAGATCGTTGTTGCCTTTCCAGTCATCACCTCCATCACGGTCTCTTCATGGTGATCCACACGCAAGTCGACTGGCGTACGCTGCCACAGGCTCTCGAATGGGACGTCGGGCTCATCCGCGGCGTGTTCTGGAAGATATTCAAACAGTGTGATGCAGAGTCCCACGCCAAACTGGCACGACAAGCTGCGCATCACGAGGGGAAAAGTAACCTAGCAGCTGAAGAAGAGCCACCGCCTACAGAGATGGACGCTCACCGCCTTGTGTCGAAGGCGGACGTGCTGATCGGCATCAACACAGCGGGCCACTTCCTCGACAAACGACCGTTCCTGCGCTCGCTGTACACGATGTTGGCGTGCTGTTCCAATGAGAAAGAGATGGAGAGCGTGGGCAGCTACGTCAAGTTCCGACTGCGGGAACGCACAATCTCGTTCGCGATGGTACGCGCAAAGTTACAAGATATCTACGCAAAGCACATGGATCTCGTCGCGTTCGAAGCTCGTGTCGAAGAATTCAAAGCAGCAGCCCGGGCCAAGTCGACGTGGTGTGTGCGGGATCCCAAGGCCATCTGCAAGAGTCCGTCGCAGTTCTACGGCGTCCACAACATCCCGCCAAAACCCAAGACGAAGAAACAGATCGACATGGAGCTGCAGCTTGTCAAGGCTCACGCCTCTGCGGTCGCGACGAACGCGATCAGTCTCGTGCTCTCGCAGCTGATTGATGCCGCCCGCCCGAAATCCCGCCAACGCTCGGCCAAGTCGCGTCGCAGCAGCGTGACTCGCGGAGGAACGCTCGGAGAGAAAGCCACCAAAGGCGTGCGGAACGCCGCAAAACAAAAGCGTGACAAGCAACAAGCGGAGGCCAGATGCAAGGAACTGCGATTGCAAATCTTGGCACCGGGGATCACTCGCACGCAAGAAGCGTCGGGATTCGGAGCGCTTCGAATGCCTCCGCAGGAGGCTGGAAGTTCGGCATGTCAACGCAACAATGAGGCGATGAAGCAGCAGGAACTGTTGGCCTTGATCGAAGCCGGTGGTGATCTTAACATCGCGCAGCAACTGCTCAGTCACGCAATTCCACGCTCCGGATTCTCACGCGTAACGGAGCATCTCGCGAACTTGACTAGCACCGGGAATGACGCGAAGGCGGACGATTCACCAGACGAATGGACAGTCTTCAAATTGTGGAAGACAGTGTATCGAAGCCGGACAATTCAAGCGATTCAGCGTCTCGAGCAGTAGGTCCTCACCTGATCATCCGGGAAAATCAAATACTGACAAACTGGTAGTCGATTTGGCTGCCGGCTTCTTGACTGCACTTGGCGGTGTTGACTTTGTCTTCCGTTTGTGGGTGGTAGGAGGCGTCTGTAATCGTGGTGCACTCACGACAGGCGCAGGCGTCGCAGCAACAGCACGTTTAGGCTTCTTCTTCGGCGTCGCCCTCGCCAGCTTTGGCTTCACGACGTAAATTACTGACGTCGACAAGTCATGCGAAAAATCCAAGCCGTCTCCAGCGTCTTCGGACGACGTCATCGCACCAGACGTGTTGACATCACTGCTCACTTGCGTTCCAATCTTCATGAACTCCGCTTCAAGGTCGCTGACGAGCTGACGACTTCTCTTCAGACGATGCTGCATGGGCGACTTCACTTTTTGGTTGGCCACGTCGCGATTGTTTGGTCCTTCGCTCTGTGGTCGGATAGGAGTCGCTGTCACGTTGGTACTCACGAGAATCTTGCCTCTTCCTGCTTTCGACTGAGACTTGGGTGTCGGCACGGATCGCTTCTTCTTCACGGGTGATGGATCAACATCGCTTGCGACGTCGTCGGAATCGTCCACAGCGGAGCAAATGCGCTTGAACCGTTGCAGTTTGAAGGCAGAAGGCGGTGGACTACGCACAGATTGCTGACTCGGTTGCGACGGCTGTGATTCCTCCATGCTCTCGCCTCCGTCTTCAACGATCTCTTCAACATCAGCTTCTCTCACTCTTCGCCTTTGTGGAGTCATCGTAACCTTGATTGTGAGCGTCGCGTCGGCAGTGTGCGGAATATATTCATCGCTGCTGGGGACTGGAAAGGTTCTGCTGACTGTGCTTGAGCTGCTCGAGTCGCCTTCAATAAGCCTGCCGCGCGCTCCGAGAGCTGCAGCTGAACTAGCGGGCATGGTCTCGTCACGATCGAAAGAGAATGACTTGAGCACTTGCTCCACCTCTAGCACCGACTTTCCCACCTCAGGCGTTAGCGCGCCGATTTGTGAGTGCAGTGCAACGAATGCACTCAACGCGCGGAGCAGGAGGCGAGGCGAGCCGTCGGGCAAGGCTCCAAGGATGATCGCGCTGTTGTACGACGAGTCCTTCATCAAGCAGCCCAAGAGCAGCGAAGTGCATCCACCGAGAATGACATCTTCTGGTACCCACGTTTCCTCTTCCAGCTCTCGCTGGCTTTCACTCATCTCGATCAGATGGACGTATGACTTGACCTTACTCACAAAAAATGCGGTCAGCAAACTGCAAACTGATGATGCCCTGAATGCCTCGAGGCCATCCAGCGCTGCCTTCGATAAATCAATCTGGGACAGCAGCGCTCGGTTTTCTTCGGAATACTCGACGCAGTTCGTGATGGCACTGAGGATGAGCAGCAACGCATCGTACACGACCTTTTCTTCGGAGTCGTTACTCCTGGTCACTGCGCCTTCTTCAAGCTCAGACGACCCCCAGAGACTGCAGAATGCGAAGAACAGCACCCTCATACCCTCAAACTCAGCGATGTGGCGGCTGGCATCCTCGTTGTGATGTGACAGGTTGATCAAGACACGCAGCGCAGCGAGCAACACGTCGACGACGAGATGCATGAAGCCCGGATCGCTTTGCCATTTCCGTCGAGACTTGTGACTCCATGCTAGGCGACTCAGCGCTTCGACCAGCTTGAGCGTCGTGCGGAACACCATCGAGTCCTTGGACATGTGGACTTGGACGTCATGTGCAAGAAACGACGCCTGGTCGAGCACCCGAAGAATCGTCCGCATGCGCTGGAACGCACTGACAAGGTCGAGGCTCACGGACGCGTCGAGCAGATCATTGTCCAAGTTTCCTTGCAGCCGATCGATGCGATTCGCGAGCAAAGTGAGCAGCACATCGAGTCCGCGGTTGCGCAGCAACTGCTTCTTCCGCTGCAGGATCGTCGCAAACATTGTGCCCGCCTGGTCCTGACGCTGGTGAAGCCGTCGCACATGTTGAGGGCCGGAAGGCTTGACGATCGCTCGCTCGGTGCTTTCCGCATGCGAGGCATTCATCGCCGCACCGCCGATCTGGAGAATATTGTGGAGGATCATGCACAGCACATCACCTAGCGACAGTTGCACGGAGCCATCCACAGCAAACACGTCGTTGCCACGCAGCAAATCTCGCAAGTCGGCTTGGATCTTCTCGTCGCGCAGCGCCTGCGACCGTGACATGTTCGCCTTGGCTCCTTCGTCGTGATCCGTCCCAGACACTGCGTCGCCGCCCGTGGACAGCGCACGTTCTAGCGTTCCCGTGCTTTTCTTCCGCCTCAAGGACGATTTCTTCACCGACGTCTTGGAATTTGCACCATTTCCATCACCATCGCGCTGCTGCGGCGCTTGTTGTTCGTTGACACCGAGTCGTTTGGCTTCACTCTCGAGACACGCGACCACGGCGTCGATCACGGGCTCCTGGAAATACTCGTCCGCATCCGCCGAGTACGTCAGCGTGTACGCCATCACAGCAATCGCCAGCGTCAGCATGCGGTGGCTCGTGGTCTCCAGCGTGCTCACCACACCTCGCAGTCTCGTGTACAGCTGCCTGCTTGGACTCGCAACCTTCATCACAGCCTGCACGCGATCTTCCTGAAGCAACCGCGTCAACGCCACCACGCTTTGCGCCATCGCGTAGCCTCTCTCCGAGTCCACGCCGATACTCGCATGCGCTCCCGTGCCGATACCGTCCAAGTGGTACTCGATCTCGTCCACTTGCGCCGCCAGCTCGCCGTTCTCCTGTAGCAGCAACGCGTTCTTCAACACCACGGCATTCGCAGTCTCCGCGTCGTCTTCCCACGCCACAGTTCGTCGTGCAGGCGGCGGCCCGGCCGCCGCAGCAGAGACGCTGCCGCCCTTGCGTCTCGCCTTCCGCTGGCTCGCGCGCTCCTTTATCGCCTCGGGCGAGTAGTGGCTCACGTGCTCGTTCTGTTTTCCATACATCGCGAACTTCTTCCTGGCTGATTCAAACGCGTCCTGACGCTCTAAATCTTCGAAGGACCTGCTGCCGGGCAGCTCATCGACTGCCTGCCCCACTGCGCGTCGTCCAGGCGTCATCACGACGTCCACATCGCCGTCGGGGATGTCCACGGACGCCTCAACGGAGGCCGCATCACGTTGCGGCATGTTCATGTTTCCCCTCCGACGGTCAAGTGGCGGAGTTGAAGTTGTTGGCGTTGGCGCTCGCCGCGCCATTTTGTTGGCGGTTGTTGGCGTTGGCGTTTGGGATGTTGGCGCCATTCGGGGTTAACTTGACGCGCCAACACTTTCTCCAAGGCTCGAGGACCCGTCAGCTGGTTTGAACCTCGACTCCGAATTAGCTAAACTTCACGCGGAATTAGACGTAATTCGAATCACGAGATAAGACTTCAAGGGAGGGCTGATTTTTCAACCAATGATCAATGCCTATTTCTATTTTCAGCCAATTAGATTATGATTCCGGCCAATAGTTGGTGGTCTGATGGCGTGATATCCCGAGTCACACACACCAGAAACGACAGAGCTCTTCATGACAAGGAGCCATTAGCGATGGCTGCGTCGCCGTCTTCTTCCAGCACGGGCGTCTGCGATGCGCTGCTCGCGAAACTCGACGAGGTTATGAACTTCCTGCAGTTCTCCAAGCAGCGCGATGCCGAATTCCGTGGCGTGGTGCGTATGAACCTCCATTTTGAGGCAACTAATAGCCGAATCTGATAACGGAGTCTGTTGGGGCGTGTAGGTGACGTTCTACTTCCGCGCGTCGACAGGCAGCAAGAACGACATCGCATGCGTCCGCACGGTCGACTTGCGAGATGGTACGTGGTCTATCTAGCTGCCTGATGGCTTGGAGATCTCGTCCCCACGGGCTCATTTCGGTGGTGTGTTCCTAGATGTTCGTGTGCGCGCACACGCACTTTCTCCATCGGACCCGTTCGCATCGGAGGTGGCGCCCATCCACGTGAGCCTCGCCGACTTCCTGTACATGTATTCGGGTGAAGCGACTGCTGGAGAGATTGCCAGCATGTGCATGTCGGGACGGGTCTCTGTGCCGTGGAGTGCGTACGGCAAGCTCAAGGCCTTTGCAGAATGCTTCGACTTTTCGTCCGAGAAATGGGAAGAATACTACGCCTTCCAAGAGGCTATCGGCGCCGCTGAGCCGCTACCTACGTGTACAAAGGCTTGCTGCCAGGCGTCCACGAAGGAAGAGATCGATGCGAACTGGTGCCTCGTGAGCGACGCGACCACGACCACGCTGCGCAGTGTCAACGGCGGTCGCCAAACCGAAGGAGACTGGGAGATGGTGTCGGATGCGAGCTGCTTCGTGATTACTAAGGAGAAGCGCGAAGAGATCAAGGCAATCATCGGCGTGCCTCAGATCGACGACTGGCTGCGGAAAATGTGGTTCAAGCCCTCCATCCCCACGTAGGAGACGCATCACCATGCGTCGAGACTCATAACTCCCGCAATTGTATTCTCTTGTTGATTCACATTGGATAAACAGCCACGTTGTATAGCCTACAGACAAATCCTTCGATTACCAGTGCTGGGATATGCTACGCTCGAGACTTGCAGCGCACCCATGAGCGGCATTGTTGATCCGTCTTGAGGGTGCACATGTCCATCGTGTGACAGCATGCGAGAAGCATGGGAAGAGGCGACAACGGGTCATTTATGGAGAATGCGATGCAAATTGAGATCTCATAGTCTCATTTTCAATATTTCCGAAAAATTGCGTCGTGTTTTAGATTCAGATTTAGCCACATTTTCTCGTTCTTATGGATTCCTTCGACCGGCTGAACCCAGTGGAAACCCAGTGGTCTCCGTTCGTCTCGACAGCATGGCCATGGTAGCCCACGGGAGAGAGCGAGGTTGGAGAACAGCACGGAGGATAGCGATCATTGTCCCATTTGCCTTCAAGTGCAGCAAGCTCAAGTAGCAAGGTCTCCCTTCACCAAAATGCCAGGATCAGTGCGTCGCTTCATCGCCAAGGTCGCCGGCCAGAACAAAGGACTCACGAAGGAGCAGTTCGAAGCCGAAGTCATCGCACCATGCACGACCGAGATCTGCCGTATCGAAAGCGAAGACTCGCTCGAGATCCGCAAGCGCCGCGTCTCGAGGGAGCGCCGACGAGAGGCGCTTCTCATCCAAGAGCAGGCCCAAGCCCAAGTCACAGCGATGGTGTAGAGCAGAAACCTCCGCGCATCAAGTCCTATCAAATATTTAACTTCATACCCAAGGCACTCGACGCAGAGCATGCCGCTACAGTAGATAATGTGAATCAAACGCTCTTCCTGACCCTCGATTTCCATCCCTCCCCATGGCACCACTGCTATGCTATGCTGAGGCCAGACCGCTCCTCCTCCATCCGGGATGATCTACTGTATGAGCACTGTGTAGCCATCGCCACGCACGCACAAGTCCGCCTCCATCCGCTGTACCACCACACGCTTTCCCTGCTCATTCCGCTGGCGGAGCTCCTGAGCCTGGAAGGTCGTTAAACACCAGAATGCTGGTAAAACACCCGGAATGTGTGCTGTCTTATCTATAAAACCCGATGCAAGTATCCGGAAATTGTATCCATATACACAAAACACGATGCAAATATCCACCATCTGCGACACACATTCTGTCGCATTCGTTCTAGAATGGTGGTACTGCAGCCTTTCTCACCGTGGTCAAATGGCCGCTCGCTGGATTGGTCCTGTCAGCTTCTCATTCGGCGTCTCACCACCACGCGCATATCCGCCCCAGCACAATCACCACGTAGCTCTCCATAATCCAACCTCCTCCATGAGCTCCTTCGCCACTGCCACCATGCTGCTCAAGACCCCGCCTGTCCCAATGAGCCCTGAAAACGACGGCGAACGACGGAGTCTCAGTGGCCTTGACAGCCACAGCAGCGAGCGTCCACGCAGAAGCCTCTTCAAGAGCCTCAGTAGCAAGAGGCATGAGGCAGTCCACGTACTGTGTCCGGAGAATATCGCGGTCGAGTTCATCGACAGCAAGGCCGGCATCGTGAACCCACGCGAGCGTCAGCGCATCGCCCGCCGCGAGCAGCGCCGAGAGAGATCCAATTCTACCACGACAGAGACAGCACAGGACACTTCCGACTGAAATGTGAGCACCACGCGAAGCAAACGCGATCTCTAAGTTATTCTCCGTGCAAGTCTAGCGTCTGCAGTTGTACTTCTACGTAAATCTACCTTCACAGCGAGAAGCGCACCTCGTCCAAGAGCTAGCCCAAGTCCAAGCAATGGCTACAGTCTGATCTGGAGCACAGCCTACCCAGCACGCAGTCCACAGCAGTTCAAGTACTAAGTAGTTCAACTCCACACCCAATCAGATTGTGGCTCATCAATCATACACCGGTACTTTCATTTCAGACTCTCGCTCTCTTCCATGCCATACACCCACAACGACACCCGTGCTTGGCCTGGCCAGCACATACCGCCTTCAACAGATCTGACGCATAGTGTAGCCATCACCCCACCAATGCAACTCTGTCTCCAGCTTCGACTCCAGGGTGCCGTACGCAATCCGCCCAGAGGCTCTGGTGGTCCAGAGCTGCTGAGCTTGAAGAGTCGACGAGTCAGAATGCTGTCATATCTCCTTTACCCGATGCAACTATTCAGCTTCTGTCGGCCATATCCAAAAAATACGATGCATAACCCCCCATCTGCGATACCGATACTGTCACATGGCATCCAAGAGAGAGATGGAATGTGGCACCGTCATCTTCATGGACGGCTGCAGGCATGTTGATTGATGAATAGATAGCGTCATCCTAAAGCAGGGAAACACATCGATTGATTGATCGATCGCTGCCTCTCGTCATTCTCCAATTTACCTCCTCTCAAGCATGAGCTCCACCTCCTCCTCCTCATCCCTCCAGACGTCGTCTGCCCCCACGAGCCCTGACGGTCTCCGCAGTGAGCCATTCCGCCAATGCCTCTTCAAGAGCCTCAGTGGCAAGAAGTACGACGACGTGCAAGTGCTGTATCCCCAGAACGTGGCGGTCGAGTACATCCACGCCAAGGCAAGCATCGTGGATCCGACGGAGCGTCGGCGTATCGCGCGCCGCGAACAGCGTCGAGACAGATCCAGTTCTGTCACGACCGAACGCCCCAAGAGAAGCTACTACTAAGGGATTCAAGCACTACACTGTACCACCCGATCCAAGCATGGCCGCTAAGTTATTCCTCCTCCGCTGCTGGACCAGCGTCCGCAGTTGTACTGTTACATTAAATTAGAGCCGATCCGACTCTTCATACATATCCAATTCTGGTCGTCTGGACGGTCTTGCCTTGCTCATTGTAGGCGCCTCCCAGTATCGCGTACGCATCTCCCTCTTCGTCGTCTTCAATACTTCGGCTTATGCGGCCTTGGACGCACGGGAGCCGCCTTCCTGCGTTGGCGGTTGTCGGTGGGGTAGTCGGTTTAGAACGTTCAGCAGCGTGCGCGACGGTGACGCCATCTTGGCCTGGTGGTCTCCCGCCTCGCGCTCGTGTGGGCTGTGCAGCGGCGCGTCATCATGGTCGCTGCCGACGCTGCCCACACGCTCGCGACGCGTCGGCGACTGGCTGCGCGCGCGCTGGAACTGCGCGTAGAAGTACTGGTTAATCGCCGCGGAGCTCATCGTCTCGAAGGGTGCTCTTCGGGCTTTGTCGGGGGTGTCTGATGTGCTTTTTTCGGAATGCCGTTGAGGAGGCAAGCAGCGCGACCGTTGCGATGGGGCTGACCGACTGGGAGACTTGTGAAGGGGCTTGAGCTCGTTCTTCCACGGAAAATTGGCGACTGGGGACGACGGATTTGGAACTGGCCCCCATGGAGCCATCATCGCAAAGGTGGCTACAAAGAGATGCAGTTGGGGGACAAAGGCTGACTCGCTTGAGGTTGGTCGGCGGATTGTGATTGGAGGACGACCAGGCATGGGATGCCGCAGACGGCCAATGGCAGCGCGCAGCCGCAGCCACGCGCACGCCTTCGCACTGAGGGACCTGAGAACGAACTGAGAAAGGCTGAGTAAGCAGCGTCTGAGGGTTGAATTGGCGCGCATTTCGTCACGCTGGCGAGGGAGATGGCGTCAGGTTCCTGTTAAACGGCGCGAGATCATGCGCCGGTGGACCACGGGGCTGACCGAATAAGATGAGAGCTCACACGTGGCATTTGGGTGGGAAAGTACGCATCATAGGGGGGAACTGGCCTCTGATGTCACGGGCCACTGCAGAAGGAGGTGCTACGGCTATGGACACACGAGGGTACGTTGTATTCACTGGTCCGTTCGTGTGTTGCATCCACGCAACAAGATACGAGAGATCAACAGCCATAATAACAAGCACAAAACTGGCGATGCGAGGGCTCTGTCGCTCTAGTTCTTCTTGAAGATCTGGATGTTGTTGACTTTGAACCACGCGCTGCCATCACCCTTCTTCTGCTCTTCCAGGATGATGCGGAAGTCCTCGAAGAACGGGAAGCCCGTGCTCGGATTGTGGCCACCAGCCGAGGCACACGCCGACGACGATGGCGTACCCCAGAAGAGGTTCTTGTTGTTATAGATCTTGGCTGTGACGACTCCACTGCCCGTGCCGATGTCGTACGTCTGGGTCTCGTTGTTCAGCTTGCCTCCTTTGGTGATGGTCGGGTTCTGGATGAGTTGCAGGTACTGGCCGTTGCCGTCGGATCCCCAGATCGTCGCGATCGAGTTCTGGGGTGTATTTGGGAACTGAGCTGTACAGCCCGAGGTCATCGGTGCCGTGTTCTGGTACCACGCACTCTTTGTGTGGCTGGGTGGGCACACACACGGGTCTGCAGGAGCTGCCGGGCCGTTGTGGAGCGTGAGCTGGCCGTAGGTCGACTCGTCAGCGAGTGTAACCTGGGCCCTCGAGTCGTATTCCGGGTGGTCCTTCTTGTCCTGCGTAAACATCTCAAAGATGTCGATCTCACCCCAGTACGGCCAGCCGTTACCAGTAGCAAACTGGTTCTGGAGCTTAGTGTTGAGCATCCAAATGTTGGTGTCACTGGTGCTAGATCGCTCCCACTCGATCAGCACAATCTTCTCGCCTCCCCAACCTTGCTTGGTACGAATAGGCTGCTTGGAGTTGTCCGGCGTGAGCTTGATGCCGTCCTGCGTGACCATGCCACCGTTGACGCCAGCGCCGTTGGCGTACTCCCAGGCCGATGGATTCTTCCAGTCGAAATCCAATGCCTTGTAGGGAAGGATCGGGCCCGTGGTGGGCGCGGGCGTCGGGGTCTCCGTCGTCGGCTCAGGTGTCGTGACGTCTGTGTAAATTCGACAGTGAGTTAGATATGTGACAAGGAGCCATGGAATCCGGTATCAAGACTCACTCGCGTCGAGAAGTCCCTCCTCCAAGCTCGCTTCTCCAGCCACCGATCCGGATGATGAGCTGCTCATGTCTGCAGCGTGAACGCCGGCCGTCGCGTCATCTACAATCGATGGCGCTGGCGTCGGCGCGGGCGTCTCCACCTATTTATCCATCACATGTCCTCGTGTCAGCATGTCATGCCACCCTCCTATTCGACGAGCGAGATACCAATGCCACGTACGAATCCAGACGACGTGCTGGCCTGTGTGCTGCTTCCCGTGGTCACAGCGATGCTCACGCCGACCACGACCACACACATGAACGCCAGGCCGGCGTAGATGGGCTTCTTGCGCTGTGCCAGCTTGGTCCGCAGCAGATCCATGTCATCCTTCTCCAGGTCTTCACTGAGCACGGGGATCGCGTCCGTGAAGCGCTCGGATGCATCAGTCGCGCGTGCTGTGTTGCCCTGCATGTACGCCGTCGGCGTCGCGTCCGTCGTCTGCGTCATAGTGGCGTGTGGTAGCTGTAGGGCTGGGCTGGTGTAGGTAAGGAACGCCGTGGGTACCGGACGTTCGCTTGGGTCTGTCACTCGTCTCGGTCGAGCACTGCCGATCAAAATGAGGACTGAGCCACTACATCGAGACCAAGAGAGAGAGAAAAGAGACTCTGACAGGACGACAGGGAGGAGGAGGGGGCGGTTGGCGCTGCAAGAGGGAAACGGGGAACTGGTGATGAGCTGCACGGCGAGTCCCACTGTAGTAACTCCAGTTCAGTGCCACTGTTCAGCACTGTCGATCAGCTGATGATGATACACAGCAATAGGAACACGACACACACACATGAGCAAGCCGAGGGGAGACGGCGACAGGATCCGAGTCAAGGCGCTATCTAGGAGGCGAGCACCAAGGCATGACATGACACAGAAGACCACACTCTATTGGAAGCGTTCGCTGTCACGTGCTCTCTCTGTCCATTTGGAAGTGATAACGGCGTTCTCGCGACCCTGCATCCGCTACGTACGTAAACCTACTGCCTGCTTGAAGGCACAAAACTGGCGACGGACGATCGCCGCCTACTTCTTGAAGATCTGGACATTGTTGACCTTGAACCACGCGCTGCCGTCGCCCTTCTTCTGCTCCTCCAGGATGATGCGAAAGTCCTCGAAGAACGGGAAGCCCGTGCTCGGGTTGTGGCCGCCCGACTTGGCGCATGGGGACGAGGCTGGCGTGCCCCAGAACAGCTCGTTGTTATTGTAGATCTTGCTGGTCACCGTGCCTCCGCCTGGCGTGATGTCGTACGTCTGCTGGTTGTTCACGACGCCGCCCTTGGTGATCGTTGGGTTCTGGATGAGCTGGATGTACTGGCCCTTACCGTCCGAGCCCCACACCGTCGCGATCGAGTTCTTGGGCGAGTTGGCAAACTGAGCCGTGCAGCCCGAGGTCATGGGCGACGTGTTCTGGTACCACAGGCTCTTGGCTGGGCTCGACGGGCAGAAGCACGGCTGCGCGGGCCACGCCGGGCCGTTGTGGAACGTCATCTGGCCGTAGCTGGCCACGTCGTGGAAGCCGCCGAAGCCGCTGAAGTCGTAGTTCGGCTTGTCCTTCTGGTCCTGCGTGAACATCTCAAAGATGTCCAGCTCACCCCAGTACGGCCAGCCATTGCCAGTAGCAAACTGCGCGCCGAGCTTGGTGTTGAGCATCCAAATGTTGGTGTCACTGGAGCTAGATCGCTCCCACTCGATCAGCACGATCTTCTCACCGCCCCAGCCCTGCTTGGTACGAATAGGCTGCTTGGAGTTGTCCGGCGTGAGCTTGATGCCGTCCTGCGTGACCATGCCACCAGGAAGACCGGCGCCGTTGGCGTACTCCCACACCGCTGGGTTCTTCCAGTCGAAATCCAGTGCCTTGTATGGGAGGATAGGGCCCGTGGTAGGTGCAGGCGTCGGAGCCGCGGTCGTCGGCTCTGGCGTCGTTGGCGCTGGCGTGGTCGGCTCAGGCGTCGTCGAGTCTGAACAAAGCAACAGATAAACAGTGTCAGTGATCCTGTGCGTCGTCTTTCTCCCTCCAACAAATCAAAGCCACGACGTACTCGAGCTGGAGCCAAGCACGGCCTCCTCGAGGCTGGCCTCGCCGGCCACAGAGCCCGAGTGCGAGCCCTGCGCGCTGCCCGTCGAGGAGCCAGCGGCGCTGGCCACGTCAGCAGCGTGCACACCGGCAGTGGCATCATCCAACGACGATGGCGCAGGCGTCTCCAACACAGGAGCCTCCGTAGGAGCGACCTGTAAATCACATACAAAACTCCCCATCAGTCAGCCATCCACGGTCTCCGATACTGACGCTAAAAAGGGAAGAAGACGTACGTATCCAGACGACGTGTTGGCGGCGTTGGCGCCTCCACTCGAGACCACACTGATGCTCACGCCGACGACGACGACGCAGAGGAAGGCCAGACCGGCGTAGATCGGCTTCTTGCGCTTGGCGAGCTTCTCACGGAGCCCATCCATGTCATCCTTCTCGTCGTACGTGGCAGGCAGGACGTCGGAGAAGCGCTCGGAGGCACGCGCCGTGTTCTCGTGCGTGTACTCGGCAGGCGTCGCGGTGTCACTGATGGTCTGTGTCATGGCGATTGATGTACGTAAGGAACGCTTTGATGCTAGGCGTTCGCTTTTGTCAAGGTCGTGAAATGAACTCTGGGGAGTGGGAATCCAGAGACAAAAGGAAGGAGGGAGGGAAGCCAGCGTTCAGTTCCGGAGGGCAGAGGACGACGACGACACGCACGGACAGACAGAAGGGGAAGGGCTCCATGGAGGGAGAGTGGGAGGCGTAAAGTTGTTGCAGCGCCAGCCAATTTGCTGCTGGCTTCCATGCTGGCGTCTGGAAAAACTGCCACAAGGGGAAGGGTGGCCAGAGAGAGATGCACACAGTACATTAGTATCAACCTACTGGATTAACATCCAACCGATTAATCGATTTCCATGAGATCTTTGCGGGACATTTAGTCCAGGCAGGAGACGTACAGACGGACGGACGGATGCAAAGCATTGATCGAGGGAGTGATTGATTGATGGACGGATACTAGTCAACGGAGGATGATCAAATGGATGGCATTCAAGCAAGCACTGTGGTGATACATAAAGAGAACTCTATTCAAAAGACGCTTCGTCACGAGCTCTTCTCCTCCCTACACGCTCTTGTCCAGCAGCACTGCGTCATAATGCCCTCGTGCTACTGCACAAGCTCAAAATTGGTCGATCGTTCCACTGCCAACGCAGCTGAGGGGTCGAACGGAGCTACTGTCGCTCTAGTTCTTCTTGAAAATCTGGATGTTGTTGACTTTGAACCACGCGCTGCTGTCGCCCTGCTTCTGCTCCTCCAGGATGATGCGGAAGTCCTCAAAGAACGGGAAGCCCGTGCTCGGGTTGTGGCCGCCTCCCGAGGCACACGCCGACGACGACGGCGTGCCCCAGAAGAGGTCCTTATTGTTGTAGATCTTTGGCGTGACAGCGCCGCTGCCCGTACCGATGTCATACGTCTGCACGTCGTTCACCACACCGCCCTTGGTGATCGTTGGGTTCTGGATGAGCTGCAGGTACTGGCCGTTGCCGTCAGATCCCCACACTGTCGCGATCGAGTTACTCGCCGAGTTGGCGAACTGGGCCGTGCAGCCCGAGGTCATCGGCGCCGTGTTTTGGTACCATGAGCTCTTGGACGCGGAAGCAGGGCAGTAGCATGGACTGGCAGGAGCTGCCGGGCCGTTGTGGAGCGTGAGCTGGCCGTAGCTGGCCACGTCAGTGAACCCGCCGAAGCCGCTGAAGTCGTACGCTGGCTTGTCGATCTTGTCCTGCGTGAACATCTCGAAGATGTCGATCTCACCCCAGTACGGCCAGCCGTTGCCAGTAGCAAACTGGTTCTCGAGCTTAGTGTTGAGCATCCAAATGTTGGTGTCACTGGTGCTGGATCGCTCCCACTCAATAAGCACAATCTTCTCGCCTCCCCATCCAGACTTGGTACGGATCGGCTGCTTGGAGTTGTCCGGTGTGAGCTTGATGCCGTCCTGCGTGACCATGGAGCTGCTCACTCCGCTTCCATCGGCGTACTGCCAGTTGGACGAGTCCTTCCAGTTGAAGTCCAGTGCCTTGTAGGGAAGGATCGGTCCCGTGGTCGGCGCGGGCGTTGGCGCCGCAGTCGTGGGCTCAGGCGTCGGCGCGGACGTCGTGGTGTCTGGGGAAGGTACAGGGGACGGAGGGTTAGTGACAGCAGTCTTAGGAAGCGGAGTCGTGGAGCCGCCAGAATGCGAGGAAGAGTCATTACTTGCTGCGAGCACGCCCTCCTCCAAACTCGCCTCGCCGGCCACTGATCCCGAGTGCGACGCGCTGCTCGATGACGAGCCAGAGGCGCTCGCCGTGTCCGCGGCGTGGACGCCGGCAGTCGCCGAGGCGTCGTCCACGGAGGACGGCGCAGGCGTGGCCGTCACGGGCGCATCCGTTGGCGCCACCTATAGAAACATCCAACAAATAGCCAATAAATTAGCATCTTCACCAACAAAACCGAAAACACGATGAAGAAGACGTACATATCCGGACGACGTGTTGGCGTTGGTGCCTCCACCGCTGGACACCACGCCGACGCTCACGCCGATGACGACGACGCAGAGGAAGGCCAGACCGGCGTAGATCGGCTTCTTGCGCTGGGCGAGCTTCTCACGAAGCCCATCCATGTCGTCCTTGTCGTCATACGTGGCAGGCAGGACGTCGGAGAAGCGCTCGGAGGCACGCGTCGTGGTCTCCTGCGTGTACTCGGCGGGGGTCGCATGGGACTCGGTCATTTTTGTTGGCGATTATTCCGTTGGTGGTTTCTCGCGATTCAGTAAGTTGGTAAGGAACGCGTTGCTTGTGTTGGCGTTCGCTTTGGTGTTGTCACTCTTTCTCGCTCGTTCACTTCCGACCGAAAACAAGGACTGGAGTGTACTGTAGCGAGGAATTGGCGGCGAAGCTGAAGCGCAGAGTGGAATGGGGCAGTGACCGGACGGCGGGGAAGGGGACGGTGGAAGAGTGGGAGCTGGGGGAGGGGCGCAGTAAGTTGGCTGGTGTTTGCTTGCAGGGTCTTGTCGAGTTGTCTTGAGGGAGGCTGGGGAAGCAGAGAGTTGCACTCTGCGATCACTGACCGATCGGCAAGTGGACAGAGGGATCGGCGCGAGTTCCTTTGAGGACGGGTGGCTGCTTTGGCTGGAGAAGGTTTTGGCTCAGGCGGTCGCGGCTTGCCGTGGCTTTTGGCTTGAGTGGCAGAGAGAGGAAATGGGGACTCAATCACCCTCCCCTCCCCTCGATGCAACGCTCCGCCTGTTTGAAGCCCCACATTGTGGTGAACGCGATCAGGGGATCCAACGTTGATGACCTTTCTACGTTCGATCGACAAACCAACGAAAGAGAGTCAGCGAAACTGGTTACAACCCGACGACGAGTCACGACAGAGCAACTTTCATTGAGGAACAGACAGATGGTGGTACCTAGCAATACTGTAGTGGATCCGAGCCAAAAACGTCATGATCCAAAGCCCTTCCCCTGACTGAAGTATATTGAGTCACCTGTTTTATTTGCCCTTCCCCTAAATTGGAGACAGCCTCTTGGAGTGAATAACCTTCAATGTCGGATTGAGTCTGTTCAGTAAAACCCGATTCTGCAAGCCTCCATAATTGGTTTATCTGATAAAACACATGCACGTGATCATTCTGGCTCGCGCTGGATCGCGAAGTCAACCCAACTTTGGAACCCGTTCCCTTTTCGCTCCATTTGAGCAGAGGCGTTTTTGGTCAGTGATGATTTACACCCATTTTTCATTCACGTCTGGATCTGGAACTGGCTGGCATGTCGCTGGCAGTGACTCACTGGGGGCGTGATCAGCGGCTCCAGCAGTGAGCACGCTTCATGGTCTCTCTCTCCATCCCGTTGGACTCTGAACCGTGAGTCATGCGCTGAATATTGCAGTCACTACCGAGTCGAAACGCGGCGAAACATGGGCTGGTTGAAGCATGGTAGTCGCGTATTTCGATGGCCTTGTGACAAGGAGCTTTACCATGCCATCACAGGGACGACGTATGATCTCAGTGCCAGTGACGCATAGTCGCCTTTCTAATTAAGCCCACGGTCTTGCGACGAAAGGCACCCGCATTGACGATTGCACAAGCAGCAGAGAGTTTAGACCAGGATCGGTCCGCAACTTCAACATCATCCATTTTCAACAGGTTCAATGATGTTCTACCACCACCAGTGATGTCAAAAATGATCCACCAATCAATGATTTTGTTGCATCAACAGAGTTCGTGTCTCGATGCCTCGTCATCAAAGCAGCGCGTCCTCCATCACTGGCAGTGGCAGAGTGGCCAGCGTGCAATACACAGAGGCCTTCGCCGCTGGATCTCCCGTCTCTGCCTCCTCCTTCGTGAGCTCTTGTCGAGGTGACACCTTCGTGGAATTTGGTGCAGCTGAGACCGTCGCAGGAGCCTTTCTTGCCGCTCTTTGCGACGAGACTCGTGGCGTTGGTGGCGGAGGACGACGCTCCCCACACGCACAACGCACAGCACTCGTACTCACGGCTTTGTTGTTGTCGTCTCCTGCCGAAAGAAGCCGCTTTGGAACCAGTTTATGGCTGGCATGGCATCGTCTCGTGCACACTCGGCACAGAGGACCGAGCTCGCACGTCTCACAATGAAGCATGATGCCAAACACGCTCATGGTCTTCGTAGAATGTGAACTGGTACATACAATATCGGACGAGCCAAGGCTTCCTTCGTCCACGTGGAGATACGACACCACGGGATCCAGTGGGAACTTCCGCCATCGGTCGGGCTTGCCATCGACGCGGTAAAGTGCCAGCGAGTGGTGGCCGCCCATGGAGAGCTGAGTGACGAAGCTGTCGTCACGTAGCACGACTCGCGATGACTCTGGGCCGCTGCTGCTCGTCACTTGCCATGGCACGAACGTCGTGCGCTTGTCTGGTCGTGCCGTCTTGCCGTGTGTACTGTCACCCCACGTGTACACCTGGCCGTCACCACTGAGAGCAGACGACACGTAGGCACCGGCACCGACAGTCGCGATGCCAAAACCATTCAGCTCTTCGACGACCATGGGCATCCCGCTACTGGTCATCGTGGTCTGGGCGATGCCGAGCTGGCCGAAGGCGTTTCCTCCAAAGCTGTAGACATGGTTCCGTGAACCGACAGAGCAGAGCACGAGCGAGTGGTCGTGCCCGGCGGTGATTTGCGTGGCATGGAGGCCTCGAAAGTACGTCACTTCCACGGGAGCGTGCTGGTCAGCGTCCCCACCGATACCCAGGCGACCCCGTTGTCCACATCCAAATGCGAATACCATCGTGTATGCAGCGTACTGCGACAATTGGGACGCGTCCTGCGTTCGGGGCATCGCGATGACGAGCGAATGCGAGTGTCCAGCAGATATATCGAGAGCAACGACCGTCTGGAGCGCGAGATGGATCTGATGAGGTGAGTCGACTCCACGGTGGGGTGCTTCCACGCCGAGACCAAGCTGACCGTGCGAGTTGCAGCCCCAGCTGAAGACCCGTCCACAGCTTGAGAGCGCGAGGGCGAAGTGGTTACCAGCACTCACCTTGATGAAACAGACACCTACGGTCGCCTCGTTCTGAATACGCCGAGGCCACAGCTCCACTGGATCTGGTGGACGTGGTTTCGGCTTGCCGCCGTCGTCCTCGCTTTCTTCCTCGTCGTTGTCTTGGTTCGACTCCGCATCTTCGTCTGGATCTGGATCTTTCGTCGCGCCTTCTTCTGCCGTGATCGAGTCTACAGCTTCTTCATTTTCGTGTACGCTGGGGTCATCTCCGATGCCAAGCTGACCATAGCGCTTCGTTCCCCAGGAGTAGATGCTCCCGTTTTCATCGACCGCATATGCAGCGAGGTGGCCGGCTTGAACACTCACAACCTTCACCGGCGCGGCTTCTTCTTCTCGGACTGGTTTCACCTCGACTGCATCCACGCCTTGGTCTACTTCAAGAGCCGGGTCGACTTCCTCCAGACGGTCAGCGAACGACACGTCTTGTGGCCTCCACATCTTCACGCCGTCTTGGCGCAGAAAGAGCCGCCCACATTGCAGGACACGTCCTGTGCTCGTTAGGAAAAGACTGAGCTTGTCACCGGCTGAGACCTGATACAAGTACTCGTGTCGAACTGCCGCGATTCGCTTCAGCACGTCAACGAGATGTTGGCCGCTGTTGTGGCCTAGCGCGCCATCTTTCGTTCCGTATCCCCACGAGACTGGTCGCCCTTGAAGAGCAGCGTGTGCCATGGCACAATGAAGCGTGGCAGCAACACGATAGGTTTCACTGGCACGATACCCGAGATGGCAGGATATGCTGGTCTCTGGTAAAACTGCGCTTTCCTGGGCAAGAAATGTCTTGGTCTCATGATACTTGGGCGGGCGGACAATCTTCTTCTTTGCCGGTACAGCAGGTGACGTTGCGATTGATTCCCTCGTCGGTTTTCTCATGGATGGTGACGTAGCAGGAACCGGCCGAACATTTTGAATGGTAGGCACCCCGCTTGAAGATGCAGAAGTCGAGGCATGATCCTGGTGGTCTGCGTGATCGTCTGTGTGGGCTGTGGAAGACTCGCGTTGTTGGGAGTGGCTCGTACGTTTTGCCTTAGATGCCGGGCTGCTCGCTGTGATTGCGACTCGTCTTGGCATCGCCTGTGCTGGATCCAAAAGTATTCTGGATGAAGCTCCCGACTCGAATCGGCGCGTAGCGACGCTTCATGGTGACTTACGCTACTTGGGCTGCCTGCGTCTCTTTGTCAACTGCACAACGATAATCAGTCGCGACCTGCGTCAACACTTCGCAATCCGTGTCTACATGAACAAATATCCAAGCCGCCTCTATTGAATCCCACACGCTGTCATTACCGCAAGACTGGAGAATCCTTCAGCGAGCTGCATCCAAGGGCGCGAGGTCGACTTTCGAGATCTCGACCGTCGGCGACCGTGCATTGAGCATGCGCACATCACACAGGAGCGTGAACAACGCGAACAATGCCGAAAGGACCTGCAACAACCACACATCCTGAGTGTGAGCAACCCCGCTCTCGTTTTCACTCTCCCTCGTAGCCGGTTGAGTGGCTTACCTGGCAGACGCCTATGATAAGAGCGTAAATCCCAAGCAGCTTGTAGTTGGCAACGATCGTGTCGAGCACCATTTCACGACACCACTCCCGGCCTTTTGCGGGACACGGGAAGCCGGCAGAGCCACAGTCCGAGCTCTGCTTGGCACAGAAGTTGCCCATGACGTTATTGACGCTCAAGACCTTCGCCAACACTGCGTCGTCCCAATCTGTCGTCGCGTGGCTCTTGAGATTGGTGACGCTTGTGTAGCCGCAGCAGTACATCGAATTCTGGATCCCACGCCAACCACCGGGATCGTCGCGCATGTAGTCGTCTAGCATTGTGACGATTGCCGTCTCGAAGGCAACCACACGATGTTCGCGGAAGTCGTTGGCCTCGGCAGTGTCAGCCACGCGACGAAGAGTCAGCGCGATCACTCCGCCCATGATAATAATGAACGTGCCAATGAGACTCAGCAAGATGTACTGCATGTCAAACAGAAAAAGAAAATTGGTTCAGTCAGATCAAACCAAGCAAACAACAAGAGGGCGGGAGACTCACGATTCCTAGGGCGTAGTTGCGTTTGCCGTCGGTGATGCATCGCTTCTGACGTTGCACTCCGTACAACCCGATCAACGACACCAAGGCCAGAGACGGCCCCGTAAATGTCGCGACGTAGTATGCAAGCGTCGGCACCATGTGCGCGTTCTCCTGATAGTAGAGGTAGTAGAGACCAATGCACAGCAAGCCGAGGCCGAGCAGGATGATCAGCACGTTCCACGCGTACTGCACGATCTCGATCGAACTTGCGCATCGCACACCAGTGACAACATCGCTGTACGATCCCTGTCGTCTCATTGCTTGTCGCTGCCGTCGAAGAATGTCGAGCTGCATGTGTGTTGGCCCCCGTCTCGGAGCGCTGTTGTTGCTCACGTTCATGTTCACACGGACATGCTCTGGAGCCGCCACTTGCAGATCGCCGCGCGCCATCTTTCCACTCCTCTACGATGCTTCCACAGAGTGAAGATCGTCTCGAGTCCGGCAAATCTGAAGCCGTTGACGCTGTGTGTCTCACGCACCGGAAGTTGTGGCCATGGTGTGCTCGTTCGCGAAAATAACCATCGAAACCGAATTCTCTTGTTCTCAGATACCGATTCGCGAGCAATCCCACGACGCTTCGCAAGCGCACACATTGCCACGATCAGTTGAACCCAGGTGTATCGGCCACGAGAACAGTGTGGTAGGCGCCTACAGTAAAATAGCAAGCGATTAGCACAGAAGGCATGGAAGAGCACGATTAGATTGTACTCACCGCAAGAGATTTGGCCGATGGTGAAGTCCGACACGAGACTGACCTGCTTGATCTTGGCATCTTCTCGGTTGAGCTTCGCGCCGTTACCAGCCGCAGCGGAGCCCCACACAAACACCTTTCCATCCGTCGTACACACTGCCGATGTGAATGTGCCACAAGCGATCGTTTGGATCCGTTGTGGGTTGTTTGATCCACCTCTCTCGTCTTGAAAGCTCGTTGTTCGAGGCAATTTGAGCTGCTGGGGAGTAAGCACAACCATCTCGGGGGCGTCCACCAATTTGTCGCCGAGCTGGCCTGCTGCTGAGTCGCCCCATCCATACAAAACGCCGTGCGTGGTGTATGCGAGTGAGTGATAGCTACCGCAGGCAACCCCAACAACTCGCTCACCGATCCTCGACTCAACCCATGGGCCAATGACCGTTGTCGGGACCAGTGCGTTCTCTCGCGATCCATGACCAAGGGCTCCGGAGCTTCCGAATCCCCAAGTGTACACGGCTCCGTTCTTGGTCAACGCAGTTGAGTGGCATTCTCCAGCATCAATCGCGACCACGACGTCGTCTTCAAAACCAACGACGCGCACGGGAAGATCTTCATCGTTCTCTGCTCCGTTGCCGAGTCGCCCGCCAAAGCCAGCACCGAATGAGTACACGTCGCCAGACTTGACTAGCGCAAGCGTATGTTCACGGCCGCACGCGACAGCTTGAACGTCGCGGAGTGAGGTCACCTTGCTTGGATTCGGCACACTGCCGCTTTCGCCTGTGCCCAAACGACCGGCTTCAGCCCACCCGAAGCCATACAACTCACCGTTCATGAGAACGACCATGGTGTGCTCACGACCGCAAGAAACTTGTCGTACACCCGCCACATGTCTCCCTCCGAGCGATTCTGCCAGGCCGTCAAAGAGTTCCACGCTCTTTGGCAAAACTACCGACTGCTCGTCGCCGTGGCCTAGCCGTCCGCACTCACCGTAGCCAAACGTGAAGAGTTGTTGGTCACTGGTGATCAATGCCGTGTGGCGATAACCACAGGAGACTTGGAGCACACGTCGCGTGGGGAGTGGCAGCTCGAGAACGCTCACGTCGATCACACCCCTGGGTCGACAGCCGATTCCATCTACTGCATTGTTGCTGAGTTTCGCTTCTTCGTCCAGCGACAACCCAGTCGAACGACCCCACATAAGCGCCAATCCAGGAGTAGCAATACTTTCTCGAAGTGGTGATGACGGTGGGAAGCGCGCTTGTTGGGCTTGAGTTGCATCAAAGAGGTACCCAGGAATGAGCCAGCACGACGTTTGCGTTTCAGTCAGCACTGACAGGAAGTGGTGCTCCAAGGCGCGAACGATACGATCCCACGAAGACGCAGACGTGGAGCCCGCAAGCTCAATCACCCGTGGTGCGCTGCCATCTCCCTGTGTGACGAATAGACTGGCTGGGTTGGAGGAACTTCTCCGGGTTCCGTTAGCAGTTTGGAGTGGATGGATCAGGCTTCTCTGAAGTGGCATCGAATGCGTTCGTGTTGGGAAAGAGCCGATCGTTGCGCTTGCTTGTAGTGCCCCAGTCTGCTGGAACTGCTTTTCGATCACAGGCTCGAAATACTCCCACAGGTCCATCGCCGCCTCGCGTTCGAGCTTCGCTCGTAGTGATGAAGACTGCGGAGAGCCAGGGCCATCTCTGGAAGGAGCGCTGGTGCCTTGGAATCGAGCTTCACCGACGTAACTACGAATGGCTTCTGCCAATGGATGCGGGCAAATCGACGGTAGAGCCTGAGCGAGGTTCGTTACGCGGTAGAAGTGGTCAAGCCAGGATCGCACTGCTGTCCACGGCGAGCTAGATCCATTTGGTTTCTTCTGTCTGGGTGACAACACGGTTTCCTGATCACTCAGGGCAGCGATCACCAGCAGCGACATCTTGAGTTCAAGAGGAAACGAAGACTGTGCTCCAGACGTGACGACGAGATCGTAGGCTTGACAGATGAGACTTCTGGCCTCGTCGAATTGATAGTTGAGGAGCGCGCCGTGCGCTTCAAAGACGAACTTGCACGCGGTTTGTCGAACATCCAGCGCCATAATCGCACCCTCGAGACGAGTTTCCGAAGGATACGAGACGGAGAATCGAAACTGGCTTATCAGCTGCTCGTAGAAAAGCTTTGAGCTGTTGAGCTCGCTCTTTGGTGTGATCGTCCCGCCTTTCTCGGTGAACAGACGCTGCAAACTCTCAAACGTGGCCTGGAATGTGTACGTCGACGCTGACAGCCACATCGGGTGGTAGGTGAGAGCGAGCTTCGGATCGAATGCCTCGTCGAAGAATGCAAGCTGTCCTTCTCGACGAAGAAAAGCGAGACTCATCCACCTCGTCTCGTCCACAGCTGGGAGGTAGCCATCCGTAAGATGTGCCTTGAAGCTCTGCAGGAGGCAGTTGAAGAGCACGGACGGGTTCGCTCGGATGCACTGTCGGTAAGTCTCGAGCACAGTACCTGGCTGGATCACGCCAAACTCGGAGAGTGCAATGGACGAGGCGAACGGTCCCAACAAGAACCAAATGGGCGCGTCAATGCACCAGAACTGGTTGTCGGCAGTATCTTCGTGCGTCCCCCGCATGATCTGAGTGACAAAGTCGATCAGTCGACTCTTTCGCGACCTCCAACGACTCTTTTCAGCGTTCTGGTCGTGGGAAAGGCGAAACTGGAACATGGTCTTGGCAATGCGAGCGATGATCTCGGACGCGAGAAGAATCTGCACGCCAGGCTGGTGCTTTGCGCTCAGATAAGCAAAGACGAGAGGGAGCAAGCGCATGTTGACGCCATGGCGTTTCAACTCGCGCCGCATGTGAGTCGCGTCAACGACAAATATGCTGGCTTCGGCTCCTCCTCGCTCTCCATTCGAAGCGTTGCTGTCAACCGATGACCGTCGTCTTTGCCGGAAACCTGCAAGCGCAGGATGTCCACCAGCGGCAGGTGCTATGCTTCGAGAAGGTTGGCGCGTGAACGGGGAAATTGACTGCGCTCGCTCCAACCTCGCTACCGCAGTGCTGGGGACTTCCATATCGTCACCAAGAGTGATCAACCTGGTCGCGATGTCTCTCACATGGCGACGCAAATATCGCTTCACCGTCTGCTCCAATTCCACGACAATCGCTGCAGTAGGATCTGCACCAGTCGCGCCGGTACCCAGCGCTTGTCCACCAAATCGCATCTGCTCGTTGGTGTGTTTGACGTCTTGCAGCCTTCTCAAGACAGGGAGCACCTCGATTTGGTAACGCTGGACGAACGCTTCCTTCAGGTTGAGTTGCAAGCGGCACTGGTTGGCATCGACAGCGATCACGATGTCTCCCTTGCACGACACACTCTTCGGGCGCTTCAGAAGAAACTGTTTGGCCGAAACGTTGTCGATCGCTGCTTCACTCGGATCCAGCTGATAGTAGAGCAAATCCAAGTACGGTGTCCACCGCGACATTTTGTCTTGCACAAGCTCATCCACGTCGTGAGCAGAGAGTACTTCGATCGAGTTCTGGCCAGCCCGCAGCAATACGCCATGAACCATGCTGGATCGCAGAGATTGCTGGAGCACGTCATCGTTTCGCGAGCTCACGCGGATGAGCTCGCCCTCTTGAGTACCACCACGCGCACGCCTGACCCACAAATCTGGAATCTCGCCGAACGTGAAACGACTCAAGCCTCCCGCAATGCGAAGACCGCCGATGAGTTGGTTCAGATCGCGCTTGTCGAGTTGTACGATCTCTATCTCCTGGCTGAGCGAAAGCGCGCTGGCCACAACATTGATACCGCGAATGGAGAATGCAGCCGTGAGCGGGAACATCGGGAAGTTGCTCATTGCATCGTGCAGCCCATGGCGCGACACCATCTCCTCGAGCGTTTGACGGAACCGTGCAAAGTCGGCCACTTCTTTTTGCAGTCGCTTGTCGCCTCGCCATGTCTTGGAGCCGTATTCGAGCCGAATCGTCTTCATCTGGACGATGTCCACGTCTTCCTTCGAGTTCATCGACGCCATTGAAGCTGCCTGAGCGGCAGCCCAGCCAACTGAAGCGGCAGTGGTCGCAGAATCGGCGGCTGAGATGGACGAGTTGTTGGAACGGCTATCGGAGATGTGCGATTCGCTCGGATGCCGAGAGTGGTCACGGGATGATGGCGCACGGTATTCATCTCGCGACTGCACAGTCGAAAAGTGGATCTCGGCCACGACTTCAGCAAACAAATGGAACTGCAGCCAAATCTACGGATCGAAAAGACGTTTGAGAAGGCGAGTGAGTCGATATACTAGTACAGTCTTCCTTCCGCTCTGCCTTGTGAACCATGCGTACCGTATAGAGACGCTTGAGACGACGTCTGCGTCCATTGAAGTCCTCATCACGACGACTGCGTAGCGATCTACATCACAACAATGTCAAGACAGTCAGAGTTCAATCTCTATAGAGTCGTCAAGTCTCCTGGGTCTTGAGTGCACTCACTTCCAGCAGAACTGCCACTCGCCGAGCCAGTCGCGCTCGCCCATTTGTTCCACGAACTGGCGCCGATCTCGCAGCGTGAGCGTGAGCACGTGCTTGAGCTGCGCGACCCACGCGCGTCGTCCAGCGGCGTTGCCGTCCGCGACTTCCAGGATCACCTCCTGCCACAGCGTGGCCTCGGATTTGCTCACAAAGCCCAGCAGGAAGTGCTTCGAGCTCACCGTGATGTCGATGCAGTAGTGCGAGTTCTGCAGCGTCAGGTTCGGCGCGATCTCCGCCTATATACGCAGTATATCGTCGTCAAAATCGCCCACATACACGTACAACCAAACGTCATAAACTCACCTTCAAGAGATCGGTCTCCTTCATACGCGCGCCGTCGCCCTTCTTCTTCTCGTACCGCAAGAAGCCGTCGTGCGTAACCATCATGAACCTGCGTAACCCCGTCAAATAAACCACCACTTCCGTCAGATTACCATGTCCATGTAGGGTTCCGTCGTTGAATTCAACGTTGAAGGTCCTACGTACCGAGGCCGCCATTGCCGCAGAAAGCCGGCGTTTTTCTTGAGCACTTTGCCGCTGAGCCTCGCGTCTGCGCGTGCAGCCGACGCCTGCGACGGAGAAGGAGAGGAGAAACCTGCCATGCCTCCAGGAGACGGAGTGGACGCGGAGGAATGCGGAGTGGGCGACTGCGCCGCCGGTGCCGACTTGCGCCGCATCGTCGTGATGGCGATTTGTTGGATGTTGTTGGCGATTGTTGGGGATTTTCGCCAACAGACAGACAAACGCCATCGGGACAAGCACTCTTCCAGACATCCTTCACGCAATATTGGAGGATGGGTTTTGTGGAATTTTGGCTTTTCTGGGAGAAAAATGATTCCCCTAATATTGCGAAATAGAAGGCGGATACAGTACTGGACTGGGAATGGACGATTCCTAATATTCTAATTTATTATTCCGGTTCGGTACGAAAAAAGGCGAAGAAAGTCGTCTTCAACGTCGTCGAATCGCTCAGCCACGAGTCTGTCTCTCTAGTGATTTAGAGGAGTTGTCGGACACTGGAGACTCGCAGCCTGCGAGCCTGCGAGTCGCAGGTTGTCCAACTACACTGTTCAGTACTGTAGGAAGGTGCTGAGCTTCAACAACTTGTGTTCGCTACGCCATTCGTGTCCCGAGCTCACACGGTGGCATGAAGGAGGCTGTACGTTCGACGTTCCATGCTTCTCTCATCACAACCAGCCAACGCCAGACCCACTCTCACCTTCAGTGTCGCCTGTCGTAACAATATCCCGACAAGCGACACTGACGACATACTGTAGAACATCAGTGGATTCCACGGCCATGAACCACCTTCATGAGATCATCAAATAAACAAATCGTACCTAGTACGAATCCTACAGTATTCATATCGTACCTAGCGCCTCACCCACAGTACCCTCCCTCAAAGCGTACCCCGTAACCCGATTTTGTCCCTCGTTTCGCCACTGCAACATCCCCACACGGGACAGTTCGCTTTCCATCCCCTCGTTGACTGTGACTGTGACTGTGTGGTCTTCCAGATTTCCCCGCATCTTCGCCAAGGAAACCTCCATCCGCCCCTCGCGACGCCCCCTGCGTCGTCTCTCTACGTCTCTCTACGAGTCCCCAGCCCCGCTAGCAGCGCCATGCAGCACCCCCACGGAGGAGCACCTCCTCCGCCTCCGCCTCCTGTGCCACAGGGCGGCGTGTACGCCGCGCAGCCGCCGCAACAGGCACCGCCGCGTCAGGACGGCATCCCGTACATCGGCTCTCGCATCAGCCTCATCTCCAAGACCGACATCCGGTACGAAGGCTTCCTATTCAACATCGATACGCGCCAGAGCATGGTCGCGCTGCAGCACGTGCGGTCGTTTGGCACGGAAGGCCGCCGCCCGGACCACATCCCGCCGTCGGACCAGGTGCTGCCCTATGCGACCTTCAAGGCCTCGGAGATCAAGGACCTCCACGTGTGTGAAGCCGCGCCGCCGCCGACCTACCCAGGCGCAGGCGCGTACGCTCAGCCGCCTATGCCGCAGCAGCCGTACCAGCACTACCAGCAGGCGCCGGCTCCGCCACAGCCGCCGCCAGTGGCTCAGGCTCCTCGCGCTCCTGTTCCACCACCGCAGTCGCCTGTGAAGAAGCCACAGTCACCTGTGAAGGCCAAGCCGACCTCGGGCCCGACGCTGCTCACGCCTGGATCGTTCCAGACCAAGCCAGAGCCGCCGAAGCGACAAGAGTACACCCAGCCGCCGCCTCAGCCGAAGCAGCAGCAGCAGCAGCAGTACCAGGCAGCACTAGCGCATGACGTGCCGACCCACAGCCATAACAACAGAGGCCCTCAATCGGGCGGTTCCAGAACCATCCCGGGCATGGGCGACCACTTGCTGAAGCGCAAGGAGCGCCGTGCGCCAGGAGGTGCGGAGGGCGGCCTCGCGTCAGTCTCGTCGGGCTTGGACTTCAACTTCGAACAGAGTCTCGGCGGATTCGACAAGGAGGAAGAGTTCTCCAAGCTCAGCGTCGACGACAACAAGGCCAAGGTGCGTACTAGTATTCCACTGGTGGAATGTGGGTGGAATCCGAAACTCACACGTTTTTAAAATGTTTTTGTGTGTGACCCAGGGCTCGTACCAGAAGTCGTCGTTCTTCGACACTATTTCGTGCGATGCATTGGATCGCCTGGAAGGCAAGCAAGGCCGCGTGACCATGAGCCAGGAACGCAAGCTGAACACGGAGACCTTCGGCGCTGTCGGCCTGAACAACAACCGTCGTGGCTTCCGTGGCGGCCGCGGCGGCGGGGGTGGCGGCCGTGGTGGCGGCCGACGAAACAACTACAACGGTGGTGGCTCGCGAAACGGCGGTGGTCGTGGTGGAAACAACGGCAACCGCGGCGACCAGTGGAGCACCCGTGGCGTCGGCGGCCGTGACCCGACTTCCGCGTAAGTGGTTTTGCAGTTGCCTGAGAAAGCCGCAAGTTGGTCAATGCAGAGAAACCAACCAAGTTAGGCGTCTGTGGGTCGTATTAGTTGAACCCCCGACGAACACCCGAGAAAGAGAAAGCGTAAGCGCGAATGCCAACGATCGTCGCATTTTCCCGATCTGGGCACCCCCCTCTCGTGTCTGGTCAAGTCAGCAAATTGATCGTGTGCGTCTATGGACAGTTGCGTGATGGGACACAAGGCAACGCGACACAGAATGCGACTGAAGGGTTCGTGTTTGTATGCATGACGCGTCTCTCCCTCACTCACATGCTCTCTCTTTCTCACTCGACATGTTTCTCTTGGTTTGAGGCAGACTTGGGCAGTTTACGACGAGGCGCAACGGCTGATGTGGCCAAGCAACGTGTAGTACGCGTCGCGGTCGATCACTGCATCACCCTGTCAGACACATACATACATGTGTCAGTCAGTCCGAGTTGTGTATTGTTTACAGATCCAGTGCAACAACTTACCGATCCATTGAGGATGTCGAGCGCGCACTTGACGATGTCGCTGGCGGCACGGATCTGGTCGCTCGTGGCCGTGAGGATCTTCCGGCTCGCAAGGTCCTTCTTGGCGGCCGAGAGGCGTGGCGTAAGCCATCTCGTGATGTCGGCGGCAGCGATGACCGGCTTGTCCTTGGCGATCCACTCGAACGGCGGCGGTCCGGCCAGGAGCGAGAAGCGGAACTTGACGTTGCAGTTGTTCTCAACCCACTTAGCGAAGTCGTTGAAGGCAGTGGAGTCGTCCAGGGTCGGCTGCTCCAGTGCAAACAGTCGCGCGTCGATGCAGTGCGTGAGCGCATTGTAGTGGAAGTCGGTGTTCAGCTGGAGCAGCTTGACGGCAGTTGGGTTTTGGCCCTTGCTGATCGCCTTCCACGCGACCTCGCGCACGTGGGCGACATACTGAGGCCACTCATCAGGCGTGATGCGCTGGTCTTGGTTGACATCGAGAGCGAAGAACGGCGCCACCTCGGTCGACGCAGGGTTGAAAAAGTACGTTGGCACCGGAAGGCGAGTTGGCACTGGTTCAGCCGCTGGCTCGTCCACGGGCTCTTCGAGAGGTGTGCCAATTGGCTCAGCAGCAGGCTCATTGTCAGTTCCAGGCACATCAAGTGGAGTGAATGGCTCGACAGGTTGCTCTGGCTGGCTTGGCTCACTGGGAAGACTTGGCTCAAGTGGTTGAGCTGGCTCCACTGGTTCTTGGATTGAAGGAACCAAAGGATTCTCCACGATCACTGGTTCTTGGACGCGACTTGGCTCGGCGATGACAGGCTCCTGAACGCGGCTTGGCTCGGCGATGACAGGCTCTTGAACACGAACAGGCTCTGGCACGATGGGGGCGGCGGTTGGTTCCACTGGTTGCGCTGCCACAACAGGTTCAGCTGCTCGCGTCACAACTGGGGAGCTCGTAATGATCGGCTTGGGCGCTTCCGTGACCACAGGGGCTGCCGTAGGCGCCACGGTGGGTACTGGAGCCACTGTCGGTGTCTGCGTGGCAACGTCCGTGGCCAAATCTTCCTTGGAAATCGACACGGGGTCATTGACTCCAATGTCGACGTTGTCTTTGGTCTTGATTCCCGGGTACAGGCACTCGGCGACCTTGTTCATGACCTGGATGAACTCTTTCTTCCTATAGAGTCCAAACATATTCTGCTTGTGCAGACACGGCAGCGCGCGGGTGTTGTAGAACTGCGAGACTCGGAAGAGTCCTTGGATCTTGACGAGCGGCTTCCAGAAGTTCGATGGCACGTTGAGCGCGTCACTGATCGAGAGACCTCGCCAGTGGCGGTCGATGCGCCAGAGACCAATGGGCAAGTCGAACTTGCGCTCGAGTGCCGTCGTCGACGCTTCGTACGACGGGATGATGTTCGAGTCCATGAAGATCCTGCCGTTCGCCACAGCGTGACCATTCGAAGCTTCAGTCGCCGCATCCACAGGAGCCGACGTGGCAGCCACAGCCACGACTACCACCCACACTAGCGCCGACGGAGACTTCATGCTTCTACCTTTCTTTCGCTCGGCCGTTCAACGTGAGCTCAACGGCGAAAGCGAACCAATGAAGCACTAGGCTCTCTTGGTGAAAGGAAAAAGAAGGCAGCATCGTAGCGGGCTCGCCGGTCGCGATCTTTCTATCCTCTATGAATGAGCGGTGCTCGTGGCTCGGCAAGCGTCGTCTTTTGCCTTCGCGAATCCGAGCACAGAAGCTCACAGCGTCAGCCCTGACTCGAATGGCGACTAGTCAGGAGACGTGCGAGCCGCTCGTTGATGCCTTCGAAGCTCAGCATCTTTGCGAGAAGGTACCCTGAAGCGTCACTATCATAGCTTCAAGCCAAAGAAACTGCCCGCAGAGAACCGACAGAAACCCACGCACCAACAAATCGAGCTTCCAGATTCTCCAGTTTTGAGCCCCAATGAGGAGGTTAACGCGGCTCGTGGTTTGCTTATTTTTCGGTTCATGCATTACGTACACCACGCACGGGTCCAGTATTCCATTATTCACTGAGATCGGTTCACGTGTGGCCGTGCCTCGCGACTGCTGTGTCCCTCCCGTTGCAGCGACGTCGCTGTTGATCGTCGGCCACCTAACGTACGCACTGGTGACTTACGAGATGCCCAGCTTGGCCATCGTGCACTTGGTGATTTGATCCTCAGCCGCGTAGAACAACTCGCGGTTGATCACCTCGTCACCCTACAGAGACACCAAATCAACACACACCATCCATCAATACCATCGAACTCGCCAGTGTGGAGCCACATATTCCGACGTACCGCAGCCTTGAGCAGCTCAAACGTGCACACGCTCAAGTAATCTAGCATGTTCTCCATACCGGACGAAATGTCGACGATGTGCTTGACGTTGAGGTCGTTCTTGGCGATCTTGATCTGCTTGGCGAACCATGCTTCCGCCTGCCGTGGCGTGATCGTCTTCTTTTCCTTCGCGATGAGCTGAAAGGGTGGCAGCTGGCCCAGCAATGTGTAGCGGAACTTGACGTAGCAGTTGTCCTCGATCGACTGGGCAGTCACCTCAAAGTCCGGGCTCTGGAGCACCGAGATGTCATCGGCGTCCAGCTTCTTGTCGATACACATACGGAGAACGACGTAGTGGAACTCGACGAGCTTGTTCAACAGCTCCACGGCCTTCGTATCACGGCTGTTGGTCTCCAAGATGATCTTCTCTGCAACCTTCTGAATGCGGTTCAAGTAGCTGTGCCATTCCTTCCTGGTGACCGAGTTGGAACGGTCCCAGTCGAGTGCCCAAAGCGGTGGTACATCAGGAGATCTTGGGTCCAGCTTCCACGAGCTCGGGTCCGGTGCCACAAGCTCAGTACCGACATCCGCAGGCGGAACGACTAGTGCCGGCGGCACGGTTGGAACTAGCGGTTCTTCAGGAGCTAACGTTGGCTCAGTTGGCGCCTCGCCAGGTTGGCTTCCGCTGGGAGCGTTGGTGTCCGGGGTCTCACCAGGCTGGTCTCCGCCTGGAGCGTTCGTGTCAGGCTCGTTGGACGATGCCCCTTGCGCACTGTTGCCATTGTCGTCATTTGAACCATCCGAATCAGCTTGCCCCTGTGCTGAACTTGGGTTCTCACCAGTCGATGGAGCTGACGTGTCCGAATTCTCATCCGACGGAGTCGACGTGTCCGGGTTCTCATCCGAAGAAGATCCCGATGTCTCCAACGGAGGAAGTGTCACGTAGTCTTCACCCAGGGTCTCATTTGGATTCTTCTCAAAGATCTCCGCAGCCTTTTCGTCCGCTGCCTTCTGATCATCGCTCTCCTCCTTCTCCGCCTCCAAAAAGTCGACGAGCACACTCTCACGGTAGCCCACTGGCCAGTCCTGGGATGGAAGGACGCTAAACTTGGGCGTCTTCACATTCCGGATGATACACAGCTTGATATCGATCAGCGTGATGTCCGTGTACACAGGCTGGCTGTGCTCCAGCTCGCGCTGCTCGTAGAGGCAGTTCAACGCGCCCTTGTAGAAAGCTTCGATCTGGATGGCCGCGGCGTCACCATCGTCCGCATCTTCGTAGAGTGCGGCAGCCTCTTCCTTGTCGCGTGCCTCGAGCGCCTTCCAGAACTTGACAACACGGTAGAGGCGCACCTTCTGGGTCAGCTCGGCGCCGCCCAGTTCCTCCCACGTCGGCACGATGCTCGTGTCGAGCGCGATGACCTTGGTGGCCTCCGGGTCGACTGCCGCCTTTTGTCTGAACGACGTGCGCATGCGGCCTGTCGACACGCCGTCCACGGCGCCATACAGCGCCACCGCGACGACGGTCCACGCGGTGAACAACTTCATCGTTTACGTGCACTCTCTTCCCACAGCGAATACGAAAGTGCTCGAATCGTGGGGGAGAGATCTTGGCTTGGCACTCTGCTCCAGCACACAGCGTCGAAGCCGCACGTGCCGCTCATTGGGCGGGGCTCGCAGGCTCAACGCGAAGGGCCGGCGACGTGTGGCATGGCACCACAGCCGTCGATTCGGCCGAAAGAGCCGCGAAGCGACGCCCTGTGGGGAAGCGACGAAAGATCGCAGAGACCAAAGCAAGAGTCGAGTCCACAGTAGCGTTGCAAGAGGACGAAGGGTCACAGATATGGTTGAAGTGAGTATCGGATACCGTAACGAGCAGATACCGTAGATTGGGCAATTCGTGTTAAAATGCAAGGAGGAGGAACTCGGAGTCCGAACTCATGGGCAGCGGCATACACAGCATAGCTATAATATCTGACTGGCACGTTAGAGTGAGCTGGTATACCCCACGCCACGGCATATACACAAAGCGACGGAGACCTTCTCGCCTACACGTTCGCGCACTGCTCGATGTGGGTGAGCGCCGAGTAGAACGCGTCGCGGTGGATTGGAGCGTCGCCCTGTCATGATCACATCCATACAATTAGCCAATGCAATCCAGTGGACATCCATCCATATACAAGCGAGCGAACTCACCGCAGCGTTGAGTGACGCGTACGCGCAGCCGATGAAGCGTTCGACGATCTCCGTCTGGGCCGGAGACACGTTCGCCAGCCGCGTGAGGTCCTTACGCGCCGTCTGGACGCGCTTGGAGAACCACGTCTCGATCTCTCGAGCCGTCACGATCGACTTGTCCTTGGCGATCCACTCGAATGGAGGCGCGCCGGCCAGAAGCGAGTAGCGGAACTTGACGTAGCAGTTGGTCTCGATCCACTGGGCCACAGGCTCGTAGTCTGCGTCACTCAGCACGGAGATGGCATCCTACACAATATCACAGCCACGATCAGAACACACTCAAAAGCTGTGTGGATACGAGAGCAAAGAGAAGACGTACCGCCTTGAGCTTGGTGGTAGTGCACTGTGCCAGTGAGCCATAGTGGAAGTCGACGATCTGCTTGAGGAGAGCGACGGCGACGGGGTCGCTGCCTCGCACGACGGCTTCACGAGCAAGAGTGTGGAGGCGCTCGATGTACTGCTGCCACTCGTTGGCGTCGACACTCTGGGAGTCGTCCGAATCAAGGGCCCAGCGTGGCGGCACATCAGGCGAGGCGGGGCTGAATGGCCACGTGACAGCCTGTGCGTCTGGAAGATCATGCACCGGAACAGAGCCGTCGAGGATGTCAGTCGTGATCTCAGCCGGCGTCTCGTTGGTGGGGATCGTTGTGGCTTGGCTCTCGGGTTCGTTGGCGATGACGTTGTCGATTGGAGTGGTGGCACCAGTCGGGATGTCACCCGCCGATGGCTTTTCGTCCGGAACACCAGGCAAAACGTTGTCCGTGTCGAGTGCTGCGTCGGTGTTTCCGTTCGTCCCGGGCTGTGGCTCTTCGTTGTCGATCACGTCGGTGCTTGGGGACTGCGGCTCGTCATTTGTTGGTGGCTCCTGTGGCGTTTCGTTGTCCGTCATGTCGTCGTCGAGTGACGGATCTTGAACGGGCACAGGAATCTCCTCGACTGGTGCGTTGGTACTCGACGGCTCTGTGTTGGTATCAGTGGTGTCGTCCGTGTCGACAGAAGGCTCAGGCTGGGATGGCGCCTCCGTCATCACTGGTCCAGCGAGCTCTGCGGGCGATGCGGTAGTAGCCTCAGGCGCGACGAGAGGTGCCGTGGTGATCTCTGGCTCACTCTGCGCTTCAGCAGCAAGCTCCGCAGCGTCTTCGGCGGCATCGGCCACGTTGGTGTCAGTGAAGTCCACCACGATAGGCCAAAGGTACTCCTCAGGAAGACTCACGGTCTTCAAGACAGTGAAGATTGGCGGCACGACGCTCTGGATGATGCAGTCTCGGATCTGCTGGAGCGCAATGTCGATTTCAGTGCGTGTCTTTCTCTCCAGCTCCTGCTGCTTGGCCAAGCAGGCCTTAGCACCATCGTAGAAGTCATCGAGCTTGGTCGCGGCTGCATCAGCATCCTTCGAAGTGGCGTACATTTCGTTCACAGCCTTCTTGTCACGAGCTTCCGTCACCGTCCAGTAGCTGAACACACGGATCAGTCGGATCTTCCGCGTTGTTGCCGCCACTCCGAGCTCTTCCCAGGTCGGCACGATGTCGTAGTCCAGCGACAGTTCCTTCGTGGGCGGGGGTGTAGCCGGAGTTCCGACTGGAGCTGCCGTGACAACAGGCGAAGGTGTAGCGTCATCTTCGTCCTTGTCGTCGTCACCACCATCCACAATGTCGCTGGCCACCGGCGAGAAGTAGTCATCCGAGAACTTGAATGAGGCCAGCACCGTGAACACCGGCACCTTGACTTCCTTGTTGATACAGTCACGGATCTGCTGAAGCGCGACATTCACTTCGGCTCGAGTCTTCTTCTGCGACACATTCTGCTTGTTCAGACACTTCTTCGCACCATCGTAGAAGGCGTCGACCTTGTTGGCCGCCGCTGTGTCCTCGTTCTTCGTGTTGTAGAACGTCTTGACAGCCTTCTTGTCACGCGCCTCGGCCTTGTCCCAGAAGTCGTAGATGCGTTTAAGGCGGATCTGTTTGGTCTTGGAGTTGGTTCCGAGTTGGCTCCACGTCGGCACGATGTCGTAGTCCAGCTTGATGTCCTTCGTGGCCTCCTTGATATCCGCCTCGGTGTCTTCCTTGATGGCCTTGCTGTAGTCCACAACCAACGGCGAGGAGTAGTCCGCAGCCAAGTTCACCGTCTTGACCACTGTGAAATCCAGCGGTTTCGCCTTCTTCTCAATGCATGATCGGATCCCTTTGAGACCGGCGTCAATATCAGGCCGCTTCTTCCGGTCGTTCTCCGCCTGCTTCTCGAGACAGTCCTCGGCGACGTTGTAGAAGTCCTTCACCTTGTCTACAGCCGCGTCCTCGTTCTTGTCGGCTGCGTAGAAAGTGGCAGCAGCCTTCTTGTCGCGCGCCTCAGCCGCAGCCCAGTAGGTCTTGAGACGGTTCAGCTTGATCTTGACCGAGCTGGGGTTGGTGCCGAGCTCGTCCCACGATGGCACCGTCGTGTCGAGTGAGATCACCTTCGAGAACTCCTTGAGGTCGGCGTCTTCATCAGACTTCACGTCGCTTTCGTAGTTCACCACGATCGGCGAGTAGTAGTCACTCGGAAGGTTGACAGAGGTCAGCACCGTGAAGGTTGGGATCGAGACGGTCTTGGCAATGCACTCCTTGATCTCCTTGAGGCCAGTGTCTACGTCGGCGCGGGTCTTCCTGTCCTTGACTTTTTGCTTGTCCAGACACTTCTTGGCACCGTCATAGAAGGCTTCGACCTCGTCCACGGCCGCATTGTCCTCCTTCGAAGTACTGTACAATGTCTTCACGGCCCGCTTGTCGCGCGCCTCCGTCAACCCCCAGTAGTCGTTGATACGGTTGAGCTTGATCTTGAAGGAGTTGGCATTGGTTCCCAACTCACCCCACGTCGGCACGATGTCGTAGTCCAGCGTGATCACCTTGGTGGGCGTCGGACTCTTGGCTGACACTTGGCCCACGCAGGCAACGCCCACGATAAACACCAGCGGCGTGTGCACCTTCATGGGTCTTGAACGACGATGAAGTCGGTCTTGCACTCAGCGAGCGAGTTCCCGAATGCTGTGCGACACCCGGCTTGGCTTCTCATGGGGAGGTAGCGGCCCAGCAGGCACGCACGACCCATTGTGCCCATTGGAGGCCTATTTGGACGGTCAGGATTGTGCCTGAGGCAGCGTGCGGTGGCTATTGACTGGCAAGAGTCGCTTTCTAATCAGTCGAGAAGGTGGAATGAACGCGTCGCTTCACACAGAAAGATCGCGTTTGGCTGAGGCGTACGGATCACGAGGGACTATTCCCTTGTTTTATCAAGAAAATACGGGATATGGATACATTTATGTGGTCCACCTCATTATTTCCATTCACTGTCGCTGTCGCTGGCGTCGGATTTGTCGCTCGTGTCGGAATCGTATGCAGTCACATTGCGGCGCTCGAGAATGCGAGCGATGGAGCTAGCGAATGGAGCACTGATGTGGGAAGTCGACTGTGAGGATGATCGCTGGCCAGCGCGTGCCACGGGCTCACGCGGTGGCGGAGGAACGACTGGACGGAGTTGTTGCTATAAGGAGAGAGTGAGTCCAGCTGTAATATGCAGATTTCATCTTTATCAAAGGGAACGTACCGCTCGAATTTGGTGGAGAAGATTCATACGCGGAGAAAGGATACCTCCTGGTGGCGGCGGCGGTGGAGGAGGGGGCTGCTGCTCATCAGCATCGACTGGATCTTGGATGTGACGCAGCTCCGATCGCTTTGATTGCAGTTCTTGGAGCAAGCTTGGCATTCGGACGATGACTGGCATCTGACGGCGTTGTACAGGAGGAGGTGGTGGAGGAGACGAAGGTGGAGGAGGCACGAAGGATCCTCTACGGCTGGAACCGAGGGACTCTAGGCTGCCCGTGACCTCTGGGGGCGGCGGTGGGGGAGGGTAGTCGTCGATGTCATCATATCCATACGCATATGACCCCTGGCGTATTGGAGGAGGAGGTGGAGGAGGCGGTTGCCCAGTTATCCACGAGTCTTCTTCCTCGTAGTTGTCATCTTCGTGCATCAGAGGTTCCGGCTGTGGTGGAGGAGGTGGGGGAACCCCGTTGACGTGAGGGTCATAGTACGACAAACCTTGGTCAGCAAAGATGACGGGCTCGTCCAGCCGACCAGACAATCCCGGTACACCTCCGTACACGGGACTACTCGCTGGTTGGCCACTGTATTCTTCCTCAAGATCCTCTCCGGGGTCATCGATCTCTTGCATGAATGCCCCAGCATACACTGGCGTCTCGTTCTTCTCGTCCTTCGCTGGAGAGACCGAAACTGGAGACCCCGGCTGGATTTCACCGCCATTGCCCTTGCCTTCGTCTTCATTCTCTTTCACAATCGACAGACTCTTTCTCGTGAGTGATCGTCGCTTCTTCTTCTCATCAAGGGTCGACAACGCTGGAGGCAGTTGCTTGTCGCGCGGCGTCGGCGGCTTGAGCAGCTCCTTGCCTTCCCCCGTGCCGTAGCGCTCCTTCCACGACCGGATATTGAGGAACTTCATCTTTTGCTGGATAGCCAGGCGCTCTTTCTCACTTTCTCCACTCTCGGTCTCAGCTGCCACTGGCGCACTGCCGTCTTCGTTCTGGTTTGTACCAGTCGCAACCGTGCCTGTCACGGTCGTGTGCACGAGGCTCTTCCGCTGCTCTTTTCGATGGCGACGCCTCTCTTCACGCTGCTCTTGCGCGTGCTGCTGTCTGAAGGTCTCACGTTGCATCCAGTCTTCTTTGAAGAACTCGGGGTTGCTGTACTTCTTGCGATACTGCGAGGTGTCTGGACAAAACTCAGCGAGTGCTTCAACCGGTGGTAGTGGCTCGCAGCGATCGTACGCCGCCTGCGTCGGCTTGGACATCGCTCTTGGCGTCGCCATGAAGCTGAGCTCTGGCACGTGGAGCACGCGGTCTGAGGTCTCCTCTGTCGGGAGCCTCTGCTTCGCTGAGACGTCGCCATCCAGAACCACAGCCGCGAGCGTATCCACACGATCGACGAGTCCAACGAACCGTTCACTGAGACGGTCGCTGTCAGCTCGCAGCTCCGTGAAGATATCTAGCGCGTGTGTGGCGACTTGAGCTGCTCAGCAGGAGGCACAGTCTGTAAATGAGGTATTTCATTGTGTGGGTAGCGAGGGACCCACCTATTTGGTCGATGACGCCGGCGATGCTGTTGGCGTGGGCGCGTCGTAGCAGATCCTCTGGAGACAGCACTGGCGTCTGCAGGTTTTGCTGTTCTACTTGTTGGTGAGCGCCAGAGGCTGCCTGAGTCCCTGCATAGCAAGGGACGACGCGCGTCACCATCGTGGAGGCTTCGCTTCCACAGTGGAGAAAAGGCGACGCTTCGAGAGAGACGAAGATACCGACGAGGATAGATTGAGAGCGACTGTGAGAGCTGTATTTAAGCGACCGAGAGGTCGTCGTTAAAGTAGATATACAGGCTCGGCTTGTAGGTGTGCTCGTCCATGTCGAGCTTCTCAAACAGCGGTGTCTCGTCAACGATGCCGTTCTCCTCGAGCGTGAGGTTCATTTGCAAAGGCACAAAGTCGTCGTCGTCGAGATACTTCCACGTGTAGCTCTTGGCGTGGGCGTTGTAGTTCAAGTACCGAGCCTGGATATCATCGATGGTCTCTTCACAGCACACTTGCAGTGCATGGCGCTGCTGCGTGAGTACGTTCACGATCTCGATCCACCGCGCTCGCTTCGTGAGAACTCCCACGACGTACTGCGGGTCACGCCACCACGGCGTGAGCTCGGCAGTGCTCCACGTCGCCATTGGCTCCGGTGGCGCCACGTGCAAGAAGCGTCCATGAGGAAGGAACGGGACCTCAATGCTGCTCTCTGGATCAATGTGCTTGGTCACCTGCCAAGACAAATCAAAGGCTCGAGCTCATTAACAACAGAATGCAACGGCAGGAGCTGAAAGCCTCGTGGTACCTCTAGAGTGTGCGGATCAAACCAGTGGGAGATGTCTTCGCCTGCGTGCTGGACCAGTGGCTGGGTCAGGACCCCTGCAAACAAACAGGGAGCTGAGTGTGAGACTGCTTCCGTCGAGCCAGTGACGCTGGGTCTACAGATACAGCTACCCTACCTCGGTTGCGGATGATGAGATCCGAGATGTCGAGCACGCGGTGGTGGATGGCCACCCAGCAGTCCTACAAATCCAGCCGCCACACAACAACAACACCACACGCCATTCAGTCCTCACTGTGGCTCAGTCGGTGACAGCTTGCATACCTCAGCTCGGTTGTGGATCGCAACTTCATGAGCTGTGTAGTATCTCGTTTGGCGAGGCTCTTTCGACGACGCCACCTCCACAGCCACTGTCTCCGGGCGCTCTTCACGATCCTCGTCCGCCATCGTCCACTGTGTGAATCTCCAGGCGTCCGAATCTGAATATGGGAACTTTGGTCAATAGTGAACCCATTTGCCACTCATGAAACGACGTGTCCCGAATTTGATCTTCTTCTTACAAGGGACACAGTGGCAACAAATCCGTAATTTTCACCAGTACTTTTCCAACTCATACCAGTTCTTAACTGATACATTCACGTTTGGACTTTCAAATTGCGTGGTCCCACAGGAGGAAAGAGAAAGGAAGCGAGCACCATGTCGACGCCGCCGTCGCGGTATTCGACGCCCGCTGGAGGGCACCAGGCGCCTCGACCCAAGGACCGAGCGCCGCGAAGCGCTAGCTATGCACCTGCGTCGTCCACTGCCGCAAGCGCGCGCTCTGGAGGTGGCGTGGAAGAGTTTTTATCGCCCGTTTCCAAGTTGAACCGGTCGAAAGAGATGGCCATGAAAGAGCAGGAAGAACGTATGAAGACGATCGCAGACGAGCGTGCGCAGAGGCTGGCAAGCAAGAGCGGCTCGCGTATGTCCACCCCTGCGGCGTTCGCGTCCCAGAACAGCGTCAAGCGGAAGTTAACCGAGCTCGAAACTGCGGCTGTTGCAGCGGCAGCCAGTGCCCAGCGATCGTCGCTGTCGTCTCTGGAGAAGGCGAAGAAGAGCCGCACGCTGTCACCACCGCGTAGGCCAGCGGCGAGCTCAGCGTACGTGAGTGTGTCGGCGAGTTCGCGTCGCGTGACGATGCACGGCGGCGAGACGGTGAGGTCGGAGACGAAGAGCTCCTCGACCAAAAGCTCCTCGCTCTCAGCGGCGGCGCTCAGACGCCACGACCAGCACCACAGCTACGGAGGAGATCTGAATGATCGTGTTTCAGCGGCAGCGGCGTCGGACGCAGCGGAGAGGTACTTGGCGTACGAGAAGCAAGCCGAGCACATGCGTGCGGTCCAGTACACACCCGTGGCTTTGCCAGCCACGCCGCCTCAGAGCCACCGCTCCACATCCGCAGGAGCTCAGGAGCTCTTCTCTCGTCACGCGGTGAGCCAGCAGAGTTGTCGTTTCTGTGGTGTGGTAGATCGGTACTGATGATGCTTCGTGATATGTTTGGTTGATTAGGATCGTTCGGTGCAAAAGACGCCACCAGAAAGCACGACGTCGTCGCCGTTCAAGTTCCCTGACTATGACAGCTCTGCGGCCTCGTCGACTCGTGGCAGTCCGGCTCCGCTGCTCCACACGCCGCCACGCCCTGGGCCAAACGCGTTACCTGTGCAGCTCGTCCCGCGTGGTGACGACGGCATGGTGGATCTGAATCGCGTCGAGAAGGTCTCGCAGCTCGAGACAGTGGAGGGGGATGACATTTTGGAAGTGATGATGAAGATGATGACGCCACGAGTTGGACGCCACTTCCCGTCGGAGCACACGCGCACGGCGAGTGAAGAGAAGGAGATGCAATTCTTACGACGACGACGCCTGGCGCGTAAGTCCATCGACAAGAACACGCCAGTTGTCACCAAGAATCTGCTCAAGACGTCGTGGGAGTTCGACCAAGTGCTCGAGCCTGTGAGCTCGCCATCGACTGGTGCTATTCGTCGAGGTGTCGTGTCCAGAGAAGCCCAGCAGGCGCGAGATGACGCAGAAAACGCAAAGGCAGAGGCTGCGGAGAATGGCACACTTATCGACGAGGACGACGAGGATGATGATGAGACAACCGAGTCCAAGGTCGAGCGCTTCAGCCAGGCGAAGCAGTGGAGTCTCCGCCGCTTCGTCATGTGGTTGCTTGTCGGTGCGAGTGCCATTTGTGCGTTGGACGTCGCCTTCCCGCTATTGTTCAGCCTTTTCGCACCACCGCAGCCTTTCTGTGACAGCAACACGTCGTTGCTCGGTGAGATGGGCGGTGAAAACGCTGCGCTGACTATCGTCGGAGACAAATCCGAGTACGCGGCGTTGCAGCCTTACCGAGCTGACTGCCGTGCGTGTCCTCTCTTCGGTGTGTGTTCGAAGGGCTCTCTGGTATCGTGCTTGCCACCATTAGAGGAGCGCAACGGCGCTTGTGTCGAGTCTAAGGAAGTACAGCTCGCACTCGAGCAAATGGCAAAGTCGATCGAGAAATATGTGGTGGACAAGGCGACTAGCCAAGTGTGCGGCTCTCCTCAGCTCCCTTCGACTTGGGATACGACCGGCTCTGGCTGGAACCTCGACGAGTTGACTGCTGCTCGCGTTGTCGTCATGCTCTCCGAGCTCAAGGAGCTAGTGCTGAAATCACCGCTGGCGGAGACGCTCATGAACATTTCGATTGAGGCGGTCGCCGGAAATGCAGCGGCGGAGTACGTGTTCAACCGCTCACTCCACCTTGCGCTATCGAGCTTCCAGAAGATCTCCCAGGTGAGCTTTGAGCAAATGGCCCAGTTCGTTGGCACCATGGAAAGCGAGCGAGGAGACATGCTGATCCAGTTCTCGACAAGTATCGCGCCTTTTTCGTGTCGTGCCCGCAACCAGTTGCTCACGCACGCGCACATCATCGCCATTGCAGTGGTGACACTCGCGGTGTCGATTCTTCTGTACCGCCGTTGGCTCGTGTACAAGGCGCAGAGAGCGCTTGTGGATCGACTCGTGAAGGAAGTGCGCTACTTTTTGGTCGGCCGGACCCACCGCTCGGAGCGGTTCTACCCTGCCAACCACCTACGCGACAATCTATTCGACACATTGCCCAACGTGTCGCCGCGCGACCGCAAGTGGCTGCGTGAGTCCGTGTGGCCCACGGTCGCGACCATCGTCGGTGAAGACTCGCGCGTGCACTGCCGCATCGCTCCGTACGTTGCTGTTTGTGTGTGGTGGCTTTTGGAGGTGTCTGACGAATGGCTGTTTGTGTTGTTCCTCGACAGAATCCACGGCAAGCAAATGGTTGTGTGGGAGTGGATCTCGTCCAACTCGCCCAACGTCAAGGCCGAAGAGAAGCGAAAGCTGCGCGCGCGTAACCCTCGCAAGCGCTACTCCATCTAGATAGAATGCAGTTCATTGTACGTACACCACTTTGTGGCTGAATGCCGGTGTGCACGACTCGATTTTGGATGGTGGTGGAGTCGTAAATGTGATAATGCTAAATTACGGAGGATTGCGGTGGTGCTAAGTCAAACTATGGGGCCTGTGTAGGGTCCGCGGCTTCGCTGCTGAGCGCTCGTCGGCCACGAACGGCGGCCGCCAGTTCACGCAGAGCGACGACGGTGTCTTCCCAGTTGATGCAGGCGTCAGTGATGCTCTTGCCGTACACCAGCGTGGAAGGGTCGTCACCGAGCGACTGGTTGCCTTCGACGATGTTGGACTCGATCATGAGGCCCAACACGTTCTCGTGGCCGCCCTTGATCAGGTCCGCGAGGTACGTCGAGACCTTGAGCTGGTTGGCGTGGAGCTTGCGCGAGTTGCCGTGCGAGCAGTCGACCATGACCTTGGATGGCTGCTTGGCCTTGGTGAGCTGCGCGGCCGCCTGGTCAATGTGCTCGACCTCGTAGTTGGGGCCGTGCGAGCCGCCGCGCAGAATGACGTGGCAGTCGCTGTTACCCTTGGTCATGACGATGGATGCGAGGCCGTGCTCGTTCAGGCCGAGGAAGTTGTGCGGGCACGACGCCGACACGCAGGCGTCGACCGCGATCTTCATGTCGCCGCTCGTGCCGTTCTTGAAGCCCACAGGCATCGACAGGCCCGACGTGAGCTCACGGTGCAGCTGCGACTCGGTCGTACGCGCACCGATGGCTCCCCAGGCGACGAGATCCGCCGTGAACTGCGGCGAGATCGTGTCCAAAAACTCGAGCGCGACGGGCAGACCAAGCGCGTTCACGTCCAGCAGCAGCTTGCGCGCGACACGGAGGCCCTTGTTGATGTTGAACGACTGGTCGAGATCCGGGTCGTTGATGAGGCCCTTCCAGCCCACGGTCGTGCGCGGCTTCTCGAAGTACGTGCGCATGATGATGAGCAGGTCCTTGGACAGCTCGTCGGTGAGCTGCTTGAGTCGGTTGGCGTAGTCGAGCGCGGCGTCGACATCGTGGATGGAGCACGGGCCGACGACCACGACGATGCGGTCGTCCTTGCCGTGGAGGATGTCCGACACGCCCTGACGCGCCGCCGTCACGGTCTCGTACACCTCAGGAGTCACAGGAAGCTCCTCGATGACACACGACGGCGGCACGAGCGGACGGATCTTGGTGACCTTAAGGTTCTCGAGCTTGGCACGCTTGCTCTGGCGAGCCTCCTCCTCAGCGGCGCGCTGCTGCTGGCTGAACGACAGGGATCGGACCTTGGTCATGTTGTAGTAGTCGTGGTGGAGATGCAGGGGGCACGTGGGGGCTTGGCGGCAACTTCAGGAATGCGACTTGGAATTGGGCATGCAAAAGGACACAACACAAAGCAGCTCGGTCTCACTTGCGTGATTGATGATGGGGAGGGGTACTATATCCACCAATCAGGTGGGTGGTAGAATTGGAAAGTGGATTGTGATTGGATGAAATGGAGAGCACTATGGTGAATGAATGCGCAACGAGACCTGTCCGTTTGGGTGGTGCACTCGATGGCCGATGGCGCGATGCTTCTACGGGCAGAATGTAAGAGACGACCACGTGGATGTAGAGAGACGGGATGTAGGCTGTGGGTGACGGCTTGGATGTGGCTGTGTATGAGTGATGCGTCCAAAGGATTCAGCTCCCTGTTGATGGCAAATTCCCTAATAGACCCCCCGGGTCAGGAGCACGTTTTGTATCCCCCCATGGGCTGAAATACCAAGTTCCATGAATCTTCCGTGGCCCAATCAGATCACTCGAAATGCTGGCTCAGCTTGACTAAGCCAACGGTATTGTGCCTCAGGGGAGAGACAATTTTGACTACCGCGCTCTGTTGGAAGCAGGAGCGACCATTTTGAGGAGGCTTCTATTCAGGTGTCGATACGAACTCTCTTGGTTGAGGTTTGTATCGGTTATGCTTGATCTTTGAAGTCGCACACCACCATCTGTGACAGGCCGCTCTCATAGACCTACCCTCGAAGAGTATACCTACAGTTATTATATACAGGTATACGTGCTTCTTGAGAATATCTTCCGTCTGTTGTTGTTCGTGTGGGTTGCAGTTGACCAATCATGGCCCGCAGTAGATTCTTTTGAAGCCACTCGACCGCCGGCATGTTTAGACTTCAGACCAACCAGTTGGATTTAGAACCTGCAGACGTGTCACTGACAACAGCCAGTTTAGATTTTAGACTCGCCTTGCATCCTTCCACGCGACCAACATGACAGCCATCATGGGCGGACCTTCATCTCATAATGCAGAAGGCGCGCACTTCGCGTCGCTGCCTGCAGACCCCCTGGCGGCGTATGCGCTGGGCATGCTGCACATCTTGCAGCGCGAGCGTCGCTCTGTCGATCGCAGTGCGTGCGACGACCAGACACTCAGTGAAGGCGACTCTATGGCGGCGCAAGTGCTGCTCTTCCTCAGCGACGACCGCATGACTTCCGACCGAAAGCTGGCGCTTGTAGCCGCTATTGAGCACGCCGCCGACATGGACGACGTGCGAGCTGCTCTTCTGCATCACAACGAGCCGTCCGCGGCCTTTAACGGTGGCGTATTGGCCAATCAGGACTCGGAACACGCCGTCGACGACTCGCATTCACGACGCGACAGCGAATGCCAGACGCTGGCTCTGGACGAGCACCACGGCCACAGCGAAGCGGAGATTCCCGACGCGCTGGGCTGCGCGGTCTGCTGCGGTACGTGGGGCGTCGTAAATGAGATGTCAGGCCGTGTTGGAAGATGCGTATCTCACGGTCTTGTGTGTGTGTGTTACTACAGATGAGTTGATGCTCAAGCCCGTGAGTCTGCTGTGCGGCCACTCGTTCTGCAAGCGCTGTCTGGACATGTGGCTCAAGAGCTGTGCGAACTGCCCGACATGTCGCCAGCCAGTGGTCCGCACGACGCTGTCGGCGTCCACGACGGCCGTCAACTTGGCACTCCAAGAGGTCATGACGACGCTGTTCCCCGACAAGCTCAAGGAGCTCGAAGACCACGACCAGATGCAGCGGCTCGACGTGCTGCGGGTGCTCATCGCACGCTCTATTAAAACCGGCCAGTCGATCCGTGAGCTGGTCGCGCAGCAGGCCCAGCTCCACGACGGAGGAGACCACGCCACGCAAGCCGACGTCACGCACTTGCTCGAGCACGACTCGGAGCTGCAGGAGCAAGTGCTCGCGGCTGAGATCCGAGAGAGGCTTCGTAAGGAACGAGCTCTACGAGAGGCCTCGCGACGACGCCACATGCTCGCGTACTGCGGCGCGGCGTCCAACTCGCACGCGCAGATGCTCACGGCAGCCATGCCCGTGGTGAGAGAGGCGCCGTCGCCCAGCGTCCAGAGCATGAGACCAGTGAAGAAGTACGTGCCGCCGCCCCATGTGAGCAAGAAGGCGGCGTTCTTCGGCAGTCTGATGCGTCGTATGCACGCGTCCAGTGCGGAGGAGGCCGCGCCGGCCCAGGCTCAGGCTCAGGCCCACGAACGGAGACGCTAGAGGCGTCGTACAACAGTGCATAGTTTGAATAGGACGACAGGGACTTGATGTGGATAGGAATGCAGCTAGCTGGCTCAACAAAGAGCCACGCAGAGAGGAAGAGCCAGTTTTGAAGTGAAAATGCCTCAAATCGATCTGATAGATCTATGGTGCGGTGGTCAAGTGGTGGTGGTCTAGTGGTTGATGAAGAATGCCTGGAGGAAGCCGATGACGAGTCCCAGCACGCCGCCCATGAGCACGAGCTTCCACTCGTCTTCCTGGAAGATCGGGTGCAGCAGCTGCTCGAACTGCGCGCTCGACAGTGTCTTCATCTTCTCACGGAGCGTGGTCTCGAGGTCCATGGCCTCGGTCGCGTACGTCTCGATCTGGCGCAGCGACTGCGGGAACGCGTTCACGATGTGGTCGGTCACGTCCTGCTTCATGCACGCGAAGGTCTCCTCTCCGAGTCCCAGGCTCGCGATCTGCTCGGTCGCGGCTGTGGCTTCGTGGACGGCACGCTGGACGTTGTCGTACACGAGCTCGAAGAGACGATCCGAGTACGGGCCCTTGAGGATCGCGTCGATGATGTTACGGGATGTGAGTACCTCCGAGGCCACGAGCTGGCCGTACACCTCGGCGACTTGGCTCTGGCGACGCAAGAAGAGACCGTGGAGAGTGAGCTTGCCCCAGCACAGGTGTCTCGGCTCCACGGGTTCAAAGATCATTTTGAGCGCGAGCCAGTTGGTGATCGTGCCGACCACGAAGCCCACGACGGGGAACACGACGATGCGGTTCGAGTAGAAGAACCAAAGCCCCATCTGCATGAGCCCAAAGAGAAAGCCCATCCACGCGCCCGAGTTGCGGATGAAGGCGAGCTCCTGGTAGCCGCAGGTCACAAACATGTTGACCAGCAACTGCTTGTCCTTGCAGAAGTTGGCCACGACCATGTCCTCCAGGTCGAACACGTCCTCGATGTTGTCACGCAGCTCGACCATGAGCGACTCGATGTGCTGCGGCGCCTCCTCCTTGACCTTTTCCACGATCTCCTCCTTGATGTCTTCGGACAGGACGCCCCACAAGTCTGGGTTGTACTTGGTCGCCATTTGCTCGATGATCTCGCGGATCGTGCCGAACAGCAGCGGCTCCAGCTCATCCACGATGCGTCCAGGCTCGAGCTTGGCGAACACGTCGCTCACACGCAGCAGCTGCGTGGTCATTATACGCACGGCCTGGCGAGCCATCTTCTCGGCCTTGTGCGGCACGATGCCCTGCCAGCCAAAGCCTGTGTTGGTGCCTGGGATCTGGAGACAGCCCAGGTAGTTGAGCGGGTAGAACGTCATGTATAGCGCAAGCCAGATGTGGATGTACGTGAAGGCCACGCTCACGATCGGGATCGAGCCGTACTTGAGCAGTTGGTGCGAGCTCACGCCGGCATCCTCGAGAGGGTCCTTGAGAACAGTGAAGCACAGTATCGCCACTGCGATAAACACTACCGTGAGCCCGAGCACAGGGATTGTCGGGATCTCTACGACTGGAGGGAACTTGACAGGCTTGCGAGGCCCCACAACGGTCTTGTCGCTGTCAACAGACACACCACGGAGCTGGCGGCGTGGCGACGGCAGGCCTTTCGGCGTGAAGTCGGTGACGATCGTCAACGTATCCGATCCGTCTTCAAAACTGGCCGCGACTTGGACCATACCCAGCAAAGTGAACCGCAGCGACGTCGCCAACTCCTGAGGCTGGAGCTGGGTCCATTGGGCCGCTGGAAGGTGGACGACTTCGTAGCCCGTGTACTTGCGTAGCTGCGACGTGAGACGCTGGAAACGGCCCTTTTCGAAGCGACGCAGCCATTGCTCGAGCTGCTTGGGCGTCCAGTCCTCCGGGTTCACGAGCAGCGATTCCTTGGCACTCATGTCACAGCCGGAAGTAGCTCACTGACGGCGTGGGGGCGTGGCTGAGCTGATGCCAGTGGTGGCGATCAGGCGTCACGCTGGATGGTGAGTTGCAGAGTGGAGTCTGCGAGCTTGCAAAACGGACGCCAGTCAGGAACCGACTAAAAATGCACCCTACCGTGACGTACGATCCCATTCGTGACCCATGCTAATCAGAGAAGCCACACGCGATGATGGTGATGACCATGCTCTTCCAGCGGTGCAGGAGCCACGGGATCATCTTCAAGCTGTCGGTCGCACATGTTTCTAGAAATACACCAAAGATCATCGCAATCACCACGATCCTCCACCCTCGCAATGTACATCATCATCGATCTATTTGCATACCCACACTTTCATACGTACGTACGTAACCACAGCGCCCCCGCACTCGAGAACTTACTGCTCTTCCGCAGCGACTGCTTCAGTCTCGGTGGCCTCCCACACTGGCTCAGAGTTTTCCTCCGGCTTGGCCTTCTTCTGCTTGTTGGACGGCGCCTTCGGTCGCGACTGCTTGCTCTTTTCAATGCGGACGCGGATCGAGTTCAATGGCTCGTACACCGAGTTGTCCATGAGCGGCAGCAGCGCACGGCGGATGCTGTTGTACATGTCTGGGTTCAGACTCTCTTCAGTCGCCAGCATCTTCTTGACACGGTGGCGCTCTTTTGGCTCCTCGAAGCAGGCCGGGCAGTTCTCGTTGATCACGGGCAGACGCGAGTCGTACGCGAACTTCTTGAGCTCGTGCTCACGCACGTACGCCAGCGGACGCAGGATCTCGACGTCCTTCTCGTCGTTCCAGTACTTGGCCTTCATGGTACGCAGCTGACCGTTGTGGATCGCCGACATGAAGAAACTCTCGGCGAGATCGTCCAAGTGCTGGGCCAGCACGAGCTTGTTGAAGTTGTTCTTGCGACAGCACGAGTACAGCAGGCCGCGCTTCATACGCGCACAGTAGCTGCATAGCGAATCGCCCTGCATCTCACACGTCGCACGCTCGATGATGTTCTCCGACAGGTAGTGGTACTCAACGCCCAGCGACTTCATGTACTCCTTGAGCGAACTTGGGTCGAACGACGGCGTCTGTGGGTCCACAGTCGCGCAGGCCAAGTAGAACTTGACAGGCGCACGCTTCTGCACGTTGAGCAGAATGTGGAGCAAGCTGAGCGAGTCCTTGCCACCCGACACACCGAGCAAGATACGGTCGCCTTCCTGGATCATATCCCACTGCATCAACGCCTGGCCGACCCAGCGCATCATCTTCTTGCCTGGCGTCGGGAACAGCTTCACCGCCGCCGTCTTCTCCGCCATCTGCGACGTTGCCTCCTGAGCTCGCGACAGGTTTGCGGCCGCATCCACGACGGGAGCAGCGATGTTGAGGTTGCAAGTCGGGAACGCGGTGGCCGAAGTCGAACGCAGAGGGTACTTACCACCAAGCTCACGGTTCACGGTCGAGGCAACTGGAGCAGGGCAGCAAGTGCCAGTCTGGCACACGCTCTGGGGCGCAGCGACAATAGCCGGAGCCACTGCAACAGACGCCACGGCGGCCACCGCGGCCTCCTCCTCCTCAGAGACCTCCCACTGGTGCTTCAATGTGCCGTCGAGGTAACGCTGAGGCTGGTACGGACCCGAGATCGTCGAGGACAAGACAGGGGAAATACCCTTCTTCAGCGCATTAGCCGCCTCCGCTGGATACAAGAACCAACGCAGCGCCTCGCAGCTCTCTTCGAGCATCTGAGTCGCTGAAGCCGCGACTGAACCGTTCGCCTTGGCGCCGGTATCAGCCGCAAGTTCACGAGCCAAGGCAAAGTTGTCGAGGCGGTGCTGCTTGATGGACTCGACCGTCGTTGGCTTTGCCGGCGCGGGCTTGGCAGTCGTGACGTCGCCAGTGAGGTTCATGGAAAAGTGCGAGAGCCACTTGCGGTTCGGGAACTTGGTGAAGCGCGACGTGTGCTTCCACGCGCCGCTCTTGTGGTTGAACTTGTACTGGGGCAAGAACTTCCAGCCTTCCTCGGCGATAAACTGGATAGCCTCGAGGATGTAGTCGACTTCGTCGTCCTCCATGAAGTACGGGAAGCTCATACGCGAGAAGCCCGGACGCAGCATCTCCTTCTTCTCGATCAGCGCACGCTCCAGAGCGAGCACGTCGTCCTTCGCCATACCCAGTAGACGCGTGGCGTACGGACCGGCACACTGGCATCCACCGCGGGTCTGGATACCAAATAGATCGTTCAACAGCGCGCATACAAAGTTGTAGTGCAGGAAGCGGTCGCCGCAGCGGATCAGGAACGAGAAGATTGGCAACTGGTCCAGTTCAGCGTCCACGTGACGACCCAGAAGCACGATTTTGTCATTGGTAGCGAGTGACGAGCGCACGCGCGCGACG
>JAADVL010000122.1:0-57529 GCA_023334995.1 Pythium sukuiense
TCGACAACGCCAAAATCCACATGTATCCCGAGATCGAACGTGCTGTACATCAGTGTGGAGCGCGTTTGCTCTTCCTTCCTCCATACTGTCCACAACCCAATCCTATTGAGCTCTGTTTCGGGCAGCTCAAGAAGTGGATACAGCGTCATGTTTAGCCCTCTTGAAGTAGATGGCTGTTTCAGTGTGTAGACGAATTAGTGGTTTGTTGGCGGCTTCGAGGACGGCGCGCTCGGCGCGGAACTTCTGCATACACTTTTCCTCCAGTACTCCCAGACCTTCGTGTACCAAAAAATCGAAAGAGGCTTTCGTGCCTCCACGAGATCTGCCGTGGGCTCGCCCACTCTGATCGTGAGCACTGCACGCATCGTCGTCGGTATGTCGTCGCTCATGTTTGCTCACCAGACTCTCTTCTCTGAATGCGAAGCTCTCATCAGACGCCAGAATGGTGTGCATGCTCAGATTTATTTTTAGACTGATCCGTTTTCGGACCCACCATATGAGGAGTGTTGATCAGAGATCCGGGCCAAATCGGAGTGACTTTCCATCTGAAAAGCACAATAGCTCTCAGCGTAGCCGCTGAGAGAACCCGAGTTTTCGTTCCACTAAAACCGAGAATGAGAGTGAATGTCGTTTGGTGGCGGGCCGTGAGTGGCGATCGGCGGCAACATTGGAGACGAAGATGCCGAAGAATACGACGCGACTGGCGCGAGTGCAGACGCCCGCGCCGCGTGTGCTGGCGCTGGAATGCCACGGAGATGGAGCCGCAGCAAAGGAGCAAGAGCCGTGTGTGCGTGTGGTCGCGCAGATCCGTCCCCAGCTTCTGCACGTCGTGCAAAACGGACAGTTAATGGTGCGACTTTGGCGGCTTGGTTCGTCTCCTTGTCGCTGTGGAGTGTCCGTGTTGATGGTGGTGGTTGCGTGCAGTGTGTAGTCCGCTCAAGAATGGAGATCTGTGCCATGGCCGAGTGCCGCTCGGCGTCAGCAGGCGACTCGCCGCAGCTCCTTGTGGCCACGATGGATGGAAGCGTGTATCTCGTGCGCCTCCCACCGACGCGTCAGAGCCCCACCAAGCCCATCATGCTTGAAGAGACAGTGAAAAGCAAGGCGGGTTCCACCGCAACGAGGTGAGATCTCAGCACGTCGTGCTGTTGGGGCTTTGTCGTTGACCAAGCACGCTCTCTGTGGCTGTAGTCCTTGCTTCATTCGACGCCTCGGCCAAGTTCCCGGAGTCCAGCAGCTCCGTTACATCGCAAGTCTGGACGCAGTCGTGTGCACGAGTCTTCTATCGCCAACTACGGCCATGTGTGGCGTGCTCAATCCGAGCCGTTCGCCCCACGTCGAGATCGATGAGCTGGAAGGCGAGCAGTCCACGTGTGTCGCAGTTGTCGATGCAGCACGAGGAGAGCGTGTTGGCGTGACAGTACTACAAGGCGATGCCGACGGGTTCGTGCGAGCGGCTCTGCTCAAAGACGACGGCTCAGTCGCTGGGTGCAGCGAGATCGTACAACTGGGTGAGCCTGTGATGGCCGTCCTTCCTCTGTCGGCTGTCGGTGGACTCGACGAAGACACACTCGTCGTTGGCGTCAAAGGCTCACTCGCGATGGTTTTGTCTTCGCGGACCAACGCAAAAGTTCTTCGAGGACGCTTTCCGTGTGCTCTTCAAGCTGCGGTTCTTCTCGTCGATGATGCTGAGCCCAGTCTATTGCTGGTGACCAAAGCGAAGTCGACTCTGTCTGTGTCATTGGCCGTTTTGCTCGCTCAACTCGAAGATTCGACTACCACAAGCTCGAAGACATCAACTGTTGACTTGACTGCGACGCCCGCGGCCAACGCAAGCCTCAAGGTGCTACTCCGATCTGGCTTGAGCGAGTTTTTGTCGTGGGAACTGACTACTTGATATGTTGCATTGTATATCAGGACATCGTGTCGATAGGATCCCACGGTTCCGTCGCAGGCGTCGTCTCCTTTCTGAACGGCTCAGGGATGCTGTTCTCGTTGCCCCGCGACGACATTTTAGCTGTGTCCGATGTGGCCCCGTCAGCGACACCAACAGCTTCGTCCGAGCATCATGTGAAGAGTTTACTCCAGGAGATCGGCAGTCTATCAGAGAGTTCCAAGAATCTTCAAAGAGCCTCGCAGCAGGCAGATGATGTTCTCAACGCGCTCAATTCCGCGCTGCTAGTTCGACAAATCGTGGATACAAGGGGTTTCCAGTCTTTGGCGTCGTGCCCACTGCGCATGAAGCTGGCTGCATCAGGGTGGGCGATGCAGACCACGAGTGTTCATTTGCACTTCGCATTTCAAGCTGCATCGTCCTCCGCCCAGTTGCTTCTAGCTGGGTCGACGTGGCGCATCTTGATTACCGTCCATGCAGGGGAGACGGACGCATTTTCTTACAGCTTCGCTCTCTCCAGTTGCATCGGCATCCAGCGCACGATCGAGCTCGACAAAAGCGTGTTGCATCAACTTGACGGCGTTATTCATGTATCCAGCGAACTTGTTTTCGTTCCTGACTCAGCTGCTTCGGTGACCGAGGGTGCTCAACAACCCGGTAGCCGTAAGCCTCGACTCGCATCATTCGCCATACCAATGACAAGATCGCAGTGTTTCCATCTCGTGCAACTCAGCAAACCGGTTGCTGCGTTTCCGACGAACCCAAGCGCAATACGAAATCTATTCCAGCAAGACAACGAAGCTCTGGTCAACGACAGCCAGAGCCAGTTGCTTCAAGGTCACGAGTGGTGGCCGGCGATCCGCCAGCTCGCCACAGACACAGGGATTAGTCTTCACCGTCAAGCCAGTCTGCAACAGGGAATGGGCGACAATGATAGCCAACCCCTTCGCTTCGTGCTCCAAGTTCCAATGGCACCAGCCTCACGATCATCAAAGCCGAGTAGCGAGGCGAAACCCGGCGCGATTGATGGTGATGATGCAATGGCCCTTCTGGCGCCAGTTTTCGACATCCAAGGGGACGAAGAGAGAGCTGCATGGAGAGCTGCATGCCGAGTTGTTGGCGGAAAGTGGTGGGTGGGTATGCGAACACATTCTGGTAACCTCATCGTGCTTCGACTTGCGACACCGACTTCACAACACGATGAAGACAAGCGGGATCTATCCCGTCATAGCATTGAAGTGACCGTCCAGACCTCCAGCGTCAGTGATCTAGCCGCGGTGGGTTGATGCTTCGAATGTGTATACTTGGTGACGTGTTTGTTTCTGACCATTTCGATGTGATTCTAGATGCGAGCATTGATCGCTCACGTCTACAGAGACGCTGACACGACTCCCCCAGCCAAGATTTGGAGTGCTCAGGACATTTCGAGCGCCTCACTTGCGCTGAGCGCGACGCGCGATGAATTGGCGACCTTAGCTGCAACTATGGAGGTACGTACCCTGGTGTATTGAGGAATGCCACCACGAATTTGAATGAACAGTGACAACATGACAACACAGGACATGAAGCGCAAGCTCGTTGCCAGCGTGAATCAGGATGTTCAACTGATGGATCTATGTCACGATGAGTGGCTGCAGCTTCTACAACGAACTGCTGAAGTAGAGACACGCAGCATCGATTTGTATTGGAAGTCTCGTGAGGTGGTGAACCAAAAGCTCACCCTATGAACTGGATCGACTTCTACAACTCTTCCGTCGGCAAGTTGTTCTGGTCGCGCAGCGTGGCCTTTTCAGCTGAAGACGAGATGGAATAGAGACGCTGCAGGAGGAAAGAAGATCATCAGCACGCCATCGGCAAACACACAACCCATCAAGACCCTCGGCAGTGATAACGCACCTCGAAGTACTTGGGCGCGCGCGTCGGCCACAACAAGTAGATCAACGAGCTGTAGACAGCCAAGTCAACGCTGGCTGAGACGCCCGCCACGATCTTCTCACGCACCCACGGTGACAGAATCGACGCCACCAGTACGATGATGGGGAGCGCGATGATGTACACGGCGAAGAGCGTTCCAATGTGGAGGAAGAAGCGACGCTTGCTGGACGCTTCCTCGTAGGCCCGTGTGTCCAAGAGCGTCGTGCTGAACCACGCGAGAACGATGAGTTGGAGCGCGCAGATACCCACGCCAGGCCACGAGTCGTAGATGTACAATGTCGACGCTGGATCCAGCCACACCAAGTAGTACATCGCCATCGACAAGTAGAGCCCAAGGATGGAGACCATGAGGCACGTGAGCTGCTCTTGCCCTTCGAGCGTGACGGAGTTGATGGTCCAGCCTTTGGCGACAAGCATCGCGAGCAGCATCGTGCCGACACGGACGAAGACCTGGACGATCTTCGCCGAGTACTCGAAGAGTGGTACGCCCATGCCGTTGTATTCATACACGTAGAAGTGGCTGAAGAGCAGCGCGTTGGCCATGAGGAAGAAGAGCACGACTGTTGTGAGCAGCTTCATGATCGGGTGGAAGCTTTCAGACTGGCGCAGACCTCGCGCTCCCGTCGTCTGGACAAAAGCTGCCACCGCCGAGAGCACTGTGAGTACCGCATAGAGGCCCGTCATTCCCTTTTGCTGGACAGGGAGCTCCGAGCCGTCGGCTTGTGTCAAGTGCAGGTCGTACCAGGCGGAGAAGTAGTACTTCTTGAAGTTGGCTTCCGTGATCTGGGTGAAGGACGGCTCGTAGGCGTCGCCGCCATCCACACAGCGTGCCAAGGCCACATACCAGAAGCGAGGGCGCAAGTGCTCGTGGATGGAGAACTCGAACGTGAACGGAATGGACAGATCGGTTGTGGCGCTGACGTTGTAGACCATCTTGGTGTGGGCGTTCGAGACCTTGCACTGGCAGTCGCAGCTGCGGTCATGCATGATGTAGTTCCAGAAGAGCTCTTCGTCGTCGTAGATCGCGACCTGCAGGTCATCTACGTCAGTCTGGATGTCGCCCGTAATTTGCTGTAGAGTACGATCAGCCACGTGAGTCCCCAACGCCATCCTAACGCAACTCAATCGCATGCGTCACTTACCCCTGCGAGCTCCTGGAGCTTCGGCTTGTAGCCGAAGCAGAACTTGCCGATGTACTGGAACTGGCGCCCGACCGTGAAGCCAGAGTACACCGTCGCATACACACTGGGAAGCGCACAGCATGCGCTGATGAGCAGGAGGAGAAGCACGCGAGGCGTCATGATAGTGCGGGATCGACTTGCGGTCTTGACTCGGTGGATGGCGTGGTATCTTTCCTTTCAAGATCCGTCGAAAGTTGGGTGCTCCTAACGGATACAAACCGCTGTGTCGGGTGTTGGTATCAGATGGGTTCACCTGTGTTGCTTCAAGTGACCTTCGCGCAACATCAAAGTCAGGTGACGTTGTGGTGTTGAAGAGCCATCTGGAGCCCACTGTTCCAACGATGCAGAGAAACGACCAGGCGAAGAGTCTGTGCTGCATGAGGAGGAGCACACTGCACATCGCGAAGCGAAGAGGACTCGAAGTCAGCAGCACCGTGGACACATCCTCGAATTGGCCTGCGAATGCCGCCGGCGCATGGAGGCGATTGTAGTGATGTTGCTGGAGGAGTCGTCGAATGGCGCTCGCTGCCCAAGAGAGTGCGTGGCAAAATCAGCGTTGGAAGACCGACTGAACCCATATCTCGACCGACGATCGAGCTGCAATTGGACGACGGCAGGGAGATCCGACTGAAAACGAGCACGCATTGGCTGAAATTACGCATATCCAACTGAGGGGTAGGATTTCATCAAAGCCGGATGCTGAAAAGGGATAGGTATTCAGATATCCAGATGGCTATTCGGCCTCCATGAGTCATGGCATGACAGTGAGTGACTGCCTGTACCAAACGACTGATGCGGGTAGGGCTGATACGAGGGTGCGGTTGGGTCTATGGAATTGAAGCACCTTCCTGGCTCGTGCGTTGAACGGCGTCCTCCGCACTTCCTCACCCCTTGGTCCTGGGCCTTTACGCCTTGGCTGGTGACCCGACCCCGCATCGGGTCGGGGGCTCAATTTCCCCACCCCAATCCGCGGCCTTCATCCACGCCAACACCGACGGCTGACTCGCAGCAACTGCAGTGCGCCTGCCTCCTGTGTTGCCGCGGCACTGTACAGTACGTTAGACTTGGCCCCCATCGGCTTCATTCGCGAACGCAAGTCCCCTGCATCTTCAGCGACGCTGCGTATCCGTTTCTCTCTCTGCCCCTCGAACTGAGAGAAGCGCGAACGACTCCACACCACATCGACCTAGGAGCCAGAGTGTGCCGATCGTCGATCGTCGGCTGGGGTTCGGTACCAGTACCGAGACAGAAGCTGCGCTTGCGACAGGGGTGACGGATCCCGTGCGTCGCGCCAGCAAGTTTGCGGACGGAAGCGCCACCAAACGCCAACTCCGACTCCCAACATCCAACTAACTTCCAACGCTAGGTAGATCCGCGCGATCGCCAACTTCCAACTCGCGGGCGCCGACGCCGACGCCAACAACCGCCAACACCAACAGTTGGCACTCGCGACGAATATGCGCCGCGCCGAGGAGCTGCAGGACTGGATCGCGCAGGTCACGGAGCAGCCCGTGGACAACGAGCACCTGTCGCTCGTGCTGCAGGACGGCCAGCTCCTGTGTCTGCTAGCCAACGCCATCGACCCACACGCCAACCTCAAGGTCAACAAGCTCACGACCGTCTTCCACTCCAAGGCCAACGTCCGCGTGTTCCTGGACTGGTGCCGCCGCCAGGGGCTCCGCGACCAGGAGCTCTTCGACCCGGACGATCTCCTTGACGGCAGCGACTTCGTGGCCGTCGTGCAGACGCTGTCGCTGCTCTACGACAAGTACAGCCCCGTGCGCGCCTCCAACGTGTCCTTCGACTCGCGCCTGAGCCAGGAGAACCCGCTGTCCGACTCGGACAGCCACACGTCGTCGGGCAGCAGCTCGTCCAACGGCGGCTCCACGCCCACCAAGAAGAAGAACAAGCTCGCGTCCTTCATGAAGTCCAGCTTCCTCACGCGTAAGAAGACCACCAAGGCCGCTGTTCTCTCGCCGCGCTCGCCCGAAGGCACGCCGCCCAACACGCCGCCGCCCATGTCGCCGCAGGTGGCCATGTCGCCGAACGTGCTGTCGCCGCCGCTCACGCGTCGCAGCCGATCCGACAACAACACGGCCACGTCCACGACCAGCTCCGGCTCTTCGAGCGCCTCGCGGCTCAACGCCTTTCTCAGCCAGGTGCCGGCGTCGATCGAGAAGCCGCTCGAGCACATGCAGCGTCCCGCCGGGCCGCCGCGCCGCGCGCCGTCGTTCAACGCACGCAAGGAAAACATGCCAGTCAACAACGCACAGTCACCTGCTGTCCCTGCTGTCCCTGCTGTCGTCAGTGCGCCGCCCAAGCCGCTCGCAGCAGCGCAGCCGCCGTCGCCCGTGAAGAAAGACGCACGCAACAAGTTTGCGGCGTTCATGCGCGCCAACCCGCCGTCGCTCACCACTGCGGACGGCGAGGACTCGGCCGGCTCACAGCCGCAGTCGCCCGTCATGAGCCAGTCACCGCCGCGCGTCGTGCTGCCCCAGGACAACAGCTTCGCGCTGCGCAAGGCCGTGTTCTCGCCCAAGGCCAGTGCCAGTTTCAAGCCCAAGACGCCCACCGGTTTCAATGGTAACAGCAGCGCCTCGTCCTCGTTCACGACGGCGACCGCGACCGCGTCCGTGCCGACGCGTCGCCCCAGCAACGGCGAGAATAGCAGCAAACTGCGCGACTTTATGGCCAAGCAACCGGCGGCGACCGGCGGCCACGGCAAGGCGCGGTCCGACTCGAGCAACAGCAAGCTCGCGGCGTTCCTCGCGACCACGGGCACGGTGCCCAGCCTCGGCGGCGGCAGCACGGCGTCGACGGCGTCCAGCTCGCGCTCGCCGACGGCGTCGTCGTCGTTGTCGTCGTTTGCGGCGCAGACCCGCAGCAACGTGCCGCCGCCGAACGCGCACCGACCGACGGCCAATGGCTTCTCGTCGTCGCCAGCTACGCTCGCGCCACAACAAGCCAAGAGCAACACACTGTCCTCGCCGTCGTCGCGGTTCCCCTTCACGCCACGCCAGACCGTCGAGCGGTCCACGGGCCGATGCAACTACGTACGCAAGCGCCAGACGTACCGCCCGGCCCGTCGCCAGAAGGCCCACTTCAGTCTGGAGGAGAAGCGCAAGTTGTTTATGAACGAGCAGCTGCTGCTCAAGGAGGAACAGCTTCGGCTCCAGGCCCTGGGCGCCGCCAGCGCCAAGCAGAACCTGATCGTGGCCGGCGTGCAGTGCTACGTGCCCGACAAGGAGGAAGTGTGGATGCTGTCCGAGGTCATCGACTACAACGACCGCTCCAAGGAGGTGACGATCCAGGCGTTCCTGGACGACGGAGAGACCGAGCGCCGCGTCGTGGACCTCAAGGACCCGGACACGATCCGCGCCGTGGCAGGCCCCACAGCGACTGAGATCGAGTCGCTGCCCATCGCGATCCTCCACGACACGCCCGGCGGCGTGGAGGACATGCGTCTGCTGCGGTACTTGAACGAGCCGTCGATCCTGTTCAACCTCAAGCAGCGCTTCGAGGCGTCCAAGCCGTACACGTACACGAACGAGATCGTGATCGCCGTGAACCCGTACAAGTGGATCGACGGCCTGTACGGCGACCACTTGCACGACCAGTACCTGCGGAAGCCGCGCGACTCGCTGCCGCCGCACGTGTACTCGACGTCCACGGCGGCGTACAAGCACATGACGCAGAACGAGATGAACCAGAGTATCCTCGTGAGTGGCGAGTCGGGCGCCGGCAAGACCGAGACCACCAAGATCGTGATGAACCACTTGGCGACCGTCGCTGGCGGCCGCATGGACAAGACCATCGCCAAGGTCATCGACGTGAACCCGCTGCTCGAGTCGTTCGGAAACGCCAAGACCACGCGCAACGACAACAGTTCGCGCTTTGGCAAGTTCACGCAGCTCCAGTTCAACGACCGCGGCAAGCTCATCGGTGCCAAGTGCGAGACGTACCTGCTGGAAAAGTCGCGCGTCGTGTCGATCGCCGAGGGCGAGCGCAACTACCACATCTTCTACCAAATGCTGTCAGGTCTGTCGGCCCGTGAGCTCTCGGATCTCGAGCTCGACCCGAAGAACAAGTACCAGTACACTGGCGCGCTCAGCGAGATGCGGATCCCAGGTATGGACGACGGCAAGTGGCTCGAGAGCACGAAGAAGTCGCTGTCGCTGATCGGGTTGGACGCGCGCGACCAGAAGACTCTGTTCCAGATCCTCGCCGGTGTGCTGCTGCTGGGTGAGATCGAGTTTGAGGACAGTGGAGAGAGCGGGTCAGCCATCTCGTCGAAGCACCAGCTCGGCCAGGTCTCTCGGCTCTTCGGTCTTCCGAGCAGCGGCATCCAGGAAGCGCTGTGCAACCGCACTGTGATCACTCGTAACGACTCGGTGACTGTGCCGTTGGATCCAGTGGAGGCCTTGGAGAACCGTGATGCTCTCGCCAAGACGATCTACGCCAAGATGTTTGACTGGATGGTGGTCAAGATCAACGACGCTATCTCGTCGGACGAAAGCAACATCCACGGCCAGATCGGCGTGCTCGATATCTTCGGTTTCGAGGATTTCGCACAGAACGGCTTTGAACAGTTCTGTATCAACTACGCCAACGAGAAGCTCCAGCAGAAGTTCACGACCGACGTGTTCAAGACCGTCGAGGACGAGTACATCCGCGAAGGGCTCGAGTGGGACCACATCCAGTACCAGGACAACAAGGACATTGTGGACGTGATCGACGGCAAGATGGGCATCATCGCGCTGATGAACGACCACCTGCGGCAGCCGCGTGGCACGGAGGAGGCGCTCGTGAACAAGGTCAAGACCAACCACCACAAGAAGGGTAACGACGTGAACCCGCACATTGACTTCCCCAAGGTCAAGCGTACGCAGTTCGTCATCAACCACTACGCCGGGTCGGTCACGTACGAGACGGTCGGCTTCATGGAGAAGCACCGCGACATGCTGCAGAAGGACCTGCTCGACCTGATCCAGTCCAGTGACATCCAGATGCTGGTGGATCTGTTTGACGAGTCCGAGAGCCTGGGCGACAGTGGCACTGCGCGTGGTAAGAACAGCATGGGCGTCAAGAGTCTCGGCAGCCAGTTCAAGCACTCGCTGTCGCAGCTCATGGAGAACATCTCGTGCACCAACACGCACTATGTTCGTTGTATCAAGCCCAACTCCAACAAGAGCCCAACCGAGTTCAACAAGCGCATGGTCGTCGAGCAGCTTCGTTCCGCTGGTGTGATTGAAGCGATCCGTATCACTCGATCCGGATACCCGAGTCGTCTGACCCCCGATGAGCTGGCGTCGCGCTACTGTATCATGTTCCCGCCGTCGATGCACAGCAAGGACGTTCGTCGCACGTGCTCCGTCTTCATGTCGGCGATCGGCCGCAAGGCTCCTCTCGAGTATCAGATGGGCAAGACGCTGATCTACTTCAAGAACGGTGTGATGGAGGAGCTCGAAGCCATGAAGTCGGACTTCATGTACGTCGAGGCGACGTGTATCCAGAAGGTCGTGCTGGGCTTTGTCTACCGCCGTCGACTGGCGCGTATGGTACGAGCAGCGATCGTGCTCCAGTCTTTTGCCCGCATGGCGATCGAGCGCCAGGAGTTCCTCTTCCAGCGCCGTTCTATCTTCAAGATCCAAAGAGCGTGGCTTCGATACAAGGCAATTCCTGTCCCAGTCGAGTCGGACGATGACTACAGCGTGTCAGAGCTCGACGACTCGTTTGTCAACAACCAGCGTCGCAGCAGCGCCAGCGACGACGGCGGCCAGTGGGTCGACGAGATGGACGAGATCGACGAACAGTACCAGAGCTCGAGCTCGAACCCAGCGCGACCGCCAAGCCGCTCAGTCATGGACCGCCTTCGCTCGATCAAGAGCAGCATGGGCCGCACAGAGAGCGACGCGTCCGAGTTTTCGCGTGACCGTGCGAACAGCTTGAAGCGCATCGGCGATCTGTCTTCTCGAGCCAAGAGCGTGATGCGCAGTAGCGGTGGCAGCAGCATCACTGGCGCGAGCAGCATTTCGATGGAGGAAGAGAACGCGATGCTGCGCATCGAGAACCGCAACCTCAAGTACGACCTCGAGCTCATGCGAGAGCAGTGCATCGAGCTGCAGGCGATCATCCTCGAGATCAACAAGAGCCGCAAGCGGTAGAGAAGGACAAGGCGAGAAAGAGTATGTATCCTGCGCGCTGCGAGCGAGCACCCCTGTAGACGTTCCCCAGAAAGGTATGACGATGTATGTGTCCCGCGCTTTGGTCTGTCGTGGAGGTAACCCCGCAGCGGAATCAAAGCCAGTTTTTCCCATTCCATGAGTCTCATTTGCCTCAGTTTCCCATCGAGCAAGCCTTCTTCAGGTTTCCAGACGCTGCGGCAGAGACGACAGCAGACTGAATCCAGTTGTGGTGGGTGACGGCCATCTGCTGCAGCTCCCGGATTCGGATGAGGAGCTCATGTGGAACGTAGACCAACCTGCTGTATGAACTCACACAGCGACAGGTGTGAGTCACAGCGTGAGAAAGACGGCGGCCAAGCGCTGTGTTCACATTGAGGATTCGCACTCGCTCGGCCGACTGACTGACTGGCAGAAGCCCAACCGACGACGTCGGCGACTCAACTGCCGCGAAGTACCGAGCCGTTCACGAAACTCGTGTCTATCTTTGAGTGGGAGAATGGCGCTGATCACGCCCGACGTCACTCTGCGTCGCAAGCGCAGGAGCTTCGAGGTGCGTCCGTGCTAGCTAGGGATGCAAGTATGCCTTGGTTTGTGCTGACGTGTTGCTGCGGTGGTTGTTGTGGTGGTAGAACTTCTGGCAACGTGCCCTACGAGGTGATAACAATGACTCGACGAACAGCGAGCACATCCAGGTGCAGTCGACAAAGAACGTGTCGAGTTGGCGGCGAGAGCGGCCGCTACAGGAGATCAAAGAAGACGAGAAGCCAACCGAAGCCGTAGTGACGCCACGAGTCAAAGCAACATTCGAGAAGAAAGAGATGCTGCCACAGGACGAGATACCGGCAGCCAAACCCAAGAAGCGTGCGCCAGTCGTCGTTGCAACGCCGCCGACGTCTCGAAGTCACCCACCGCGATCACGAGCGAGGTACGTCCAGCGCGTGAAGGGCCCGACACTGGCGCATGTGCTGGATCTCATCCGCCGCAACGAAGGCAACGTCACGGAGCTCGACTTTTCGAACCTGTCGAGCCGCAACAAGCGCTTGGAGCCGTACGGCGGTGTGCTAGTGGCTCGAGTACTCGACACCAACCACACTGTGAAGCGACTGATCATCCGCGACCATGCCATCGGGGATCGAGGAGCCGTCGCCATCGCCAACATGCTGCGGGTCAACACCACGCTGGAATATGTCGATCTGTACAGCAACGACATCACGGACGTAGGGGCCGAAGCGTTGGCGAAGGCTTTGTACGGCCACGAGTCGCTTCAGCACTTGACGATGTGGAGCAACGTGGTGTCAAACCGCGGCGCGTGTGCCTTCGCTGATGCTCTCAAATGCAACAGCTCCCTCAAGTACCTGGGTCTCGTCCACAACCGCATCACGAGTGAAGGCGCGCAGGCGCTGCTCGACGCACTGGAGGTGAACACGCACATGGAGACGCTCAACCTGGCCACCAACCGCGTACCACATAGCATCACGGCGCAGATCCGCATCTCGCTCGCACGGAATCGGTGAGTGAATCCGGAGATGGAGACGTTAGAACTGACTGACTGACTGACTGACCTGTGGCTCTTGTGGGGAATAGTGTGGAAGCGCCGCGAGTGCTGACGACGATGCGCAAGGCGGAAGCGGAAGTGAGGCAGCGGCTCGATCAGCTTCGGCTACGCGAGCAGGAGGTGGATGAAAGCGAGGCGAGTGGGTTCCTGAGCTGCTCGGACGAAGACGACGACGGCGAAGATGGCGTGTGGTTATGAACGACGATCTCGACTGCGTGTTGAAAATGCTCCCAATACTCTACTACTCACTCTAATCTAACCCTTCAAACGACGATGTTCTAGTTCCTCTACTGGTACGGCACGTGGCACATACTAATACTCCTCTACGACGCTACTACTTCTACCATTTAACGGCGCCTGGACAACTCACCAAGCCCGGAGCTGTTCGTGGCACGCCAAGTCGACTTCTCGCTCCGTCTGCGGCTGAAGCGGGATGGTGGAGACCTCAGGGGCACTGCAATTTGCTCGCGCACGTGAAATCGCTTGGATGATCTCCCAGTCGAGACAGTCTGAGAGAGGCAACGCGTCACGAAGGAGGAGGCCACGGAGCGCTACGTCCCACCAGTCCACCAAGTTCCCAGGTTCCCCAATCGGATGGATATCAGGGAACAGATCTTCGAGCGAGTGGTTGTCGTCTTCAATGCCGAAGTTCGGTAGTGTGACGCCACGTTCCATGGCACCAGCGCGTCTCTTCTGCGGCTTGGAAGGCGGCTTGATGGCTGGCACGCTTGCCTTGGGGTGGTCTTGATCCTTTTCCTGACTCAAGTTAAGTTCAAACTGGGCGGAGCATCTCTCTCCAACACGAAGAAGGCTCGGGTTGGTCAGAACGGCGACATTGAAGGTCACTCCCTTGCGCGGCGTGGCGTATCCCACGCGTCGAATGGATTGCTTCCTCTGCGTGTCGGACAGATTGGAGAGCACAACGGCATTGATGGTCGCAAGCACGGACACGAGATCGTAGATGCGCCGAGTGATCTCTTCTTCCCCTTGGGTGTCTCCGTCACACACTAGCCGCGCCTCCACCATTCTCCGGCTGATACTCCCCAGTGAAGCCACAGCTCCATCTTCGCTCTCCAAGAGAAGCGTGAGGAAGGCCACAGTCGTTGCAGCTAAGTGGGACCAGCCTTCGATGCGTGCTTGAACGTTGCAGGCATTGAGAAGGATGGAATCCAGCTTCTGTCGCGTCACACGAGGACTTGCGCGACGTGCTTCGGTCGCAAACTGTCGAGCTCGCGAGCGAATCGTCTGCAACCACTCGACAGCGCCCACTTTGCCGTAGTACAGGAAGTGTCCACGACGGAAGCGCGAGATCTTGGGATCCGATGTATCGTGGGTCCGCTTGAGAATGCCCATGCCTATTATTCACGAAGCAGGACTCACATCAGACAAAGTTCAGGGCATTCGAGAACGAAGCAACGGAAGCAAATCGCACCTTCAAGAACGTGAAGAACGTCGTACACACGACGCTTTCTGGACACTGAGAAGATCCGTTCGAGTCAGCCGCCAGCGATCAAATATGGAACCGTAGGGAGTGAGTAGCTCACGTACTGAGCATGCTGTAGACCTCTGTCAGCGGCACAGGAATCGGATACGTGGGCGTCTTGACGCCTGCACGGCCCAGCTGTGCGATCTCCTGCTCGTGGAAGAACGCCAGCGTCACGCGCGTGCTGCAACCAATAGCGTCAAGTCAGCTTCACTCCGTTGCGAGAAAAAAAGCACCGACCATAGAGTAACTCACATGTTGCGCAGGGTCTTGGCGGCGAGCAGGACACGCTGGACGCGGTCCCACGTCGCGTTGGACAGCGCGCTCTCCGCTGGCCGCGCGGGCGACGCTGTCTTGCCCTTGCCCTTCTTCCCCTTCTTGCTCTTCTTGCTCTTGTTACCACTGTCGCTGCCGCTGTCGGCTCGCCATCTCTTCAGGGACGACAGTGCTGCTTCCATGTCCACGAGAGAGTTCACACACACCACCAGCTCATGCGACGGCGTCTGCAGACACTGGGGGCGACTGAGTGCGCCACTGGCGGCGCGTATCCACGGCGACGGCGCAACTACCGACTGCATGATGGCGGAGGCTTCCAGGGGGATTTCGGCTTGCGGCCGACGAAGGAATTTCGCGAATGAGGAGGAAGAAGAAGAGGAAGAAGAAGAGGAGGACTCGACGGAGGGAGATGTACCCATCGGATCGCGCGAGCAGACAGCGATGATGGCAGCTACGCGACCATGACAAAATAGGCTTCTATTGAAAGAGGTGTTGAAGATGTAGTGGCATTCGTGATGGTCGGATAGCGCATCGACATTGAAGTTGCCGTGCGACAGGGCGGATCGCCCCCTTGGCTTCCCGACGACGTGGCGACGACGCGAATGCATCCGCCTTGAGGACCTTGAGGACCTTGAGCCACTGGCCGCCGTCCACACAAAGCGCTTTTGAGAGCCGGCTCTCTGTAATTTCTGCGTTCATAGTTTTCTTTCGTCCGCTGTGGACGGAGTGAACTGCATCCACACACCCATGGGTGAGCGTGGCCAGTGGCTCCACAAAAAGATCAGAACGCGACTCTACTCGTTGAGGACGAAAAGAAACTCCTCCCCAAAAGATACGCCGTCTACCGCATCTCTCCGAATAGAGCACCCCACGACGTTGAAGTGGCTGCTATTTCCGGCGCCCAGGTCCTTTGCCATGGTTCTTAATATGGCCACCACCAGGAGAGTAACCCCTCGGACGATGCGGTGATGAGTGCGCTATGCTATATGCGGCTCGGTTAGCAGAGCGCGTTGACTAGCATGCATGCGCTCTGCTCACACTCTCCACACCTCCCAATTCGCAGCTCATCCCACTCGAGAGACGCCTCGCGGTCACCGACACAAGGACGCGGGCCTCGCGCGTCTCGCCAGCCACGCCCTGTGGACCGCCCTCGCACGCCGTCATGCCCGCCACCGCGCCTTCGGGCGACTTCCGCGTCGTGCATCTCAACGACAGCGCCAAGAACAGCGAGCACGGCTACTGCGACAACTTCATCGTCACCTACAAGTACACGGCCGTGACGTTCGTGCCCAAGTTCCTCTTCGAGACCTTCCGTAAGCTCGCGAACCTCTACTTTCTGCTCATCTGCACGCTGCAATGCATCCCGCAGATCAGCAACACGGGCGGCCAGCCGTCCACGCTGCCGCCGCTGCTGTTCATCATCATGGTGGACGCTGTGTTCGCTATTTTGGAAGACCGCAAGCGCCACATCGCCGACGGTCTCGCCAACTCACGCCCCACGAACGTACTAGACGCCGCGACCAAGACGTTTGTGACCAAGCCCTGGGCTGATGTCGTCGTGGGCGACATTATCAAGCTGCAGAACCGCGATCTCGTGCCTGCGGACATCCTCGTCGTGGCGGTGAGCGAGATCCCGGACCAGCCTCCGTCGGGGTTGTGCTACGTCGAGACCAAGTCGTTGGATGGAGAAACCAACATGAAAGTGCGGTCAGCCATGGAGGGCACGCTGGCGACCATGGGCGCGGTTGACAACCTCGTCAAATTGAAGGGCGTCGTGCGCTGTGAGCACCCGAACAACGCCATCAACAGCTTCCAGGGCGTACTAGAGTTGGAAGGCGGAGAGAAGCAGTCGATTCCATACGAAAGTGTCATCTTGCGAGGCTGTATCATCCGTAACACCGACTGGGTGCATGGCGTCGTGCTAAACACGGGCAAGGACACCAAGATCATGATGAGTAACTCGGCTCCACTGTCCAAGATGAGCACGATGGACCAGTCGATCAACCGATACATCGTCGTGCTTTTGATCCTGCTTGTGCTCTTCAGTGGCGCTGGAGCGACAGGCGCGATCCTCTGGAGACAAAGCTCCGGCGAGCCGTGGTATCTGAAGCTCGAAGGCTCGACCAACAGCCTCGCTGTCGACTGGATCACGATGCTCTTCTACTACTTGCTACTGATGTACCAGTTTGTGCCGATCTCACTCTCCGTCTCCATGAGTATGGTCAAATACATGCAAGCCCAGTTCATCCAGTGGGACAAAGAGATCTACTACGACGAGACCGACACGCCGACGCTCGTTCGATCCATGTCCCTGAACGAAGAACTCGGGCAGATCTCGTACATCTTCTCCGACAAGACTGGAACTCTGACCTGCAACGTGATGGAGTTCCGAAAATGTTCGATCGGCGGTGTTTCCTACGGCCACGGCACGACGGAGATCGGCCTCGCGGCTCTCAAACGCTCTGGCCAGCCGCTTCCACCGCCAGAATCCAACTCGTCAGCGAACAAAGCCCAGTACGTGAATTTTGACGGACCTGAACTATGGCGAGATATGGACGGTGCCTCTGGCCTCGACCAAAAACAAAAGATCGAAGCGTTCTTCTCACATCTCGCAATCTGCCACACCGTAATTCCAGAGCGTCTTGAGGGCTCGTCCGAAGTCACGCTGTCAGCATCGAGTCCAGATGAACAGGCTCTCGTTGCGGGGGCTTCGTTCCTCGGTTTCGAGTTCTTGAACCGAACGCCAGGTTACGCGCACGTGAGAGTCCGCGGCGTTGAGAAACAGTACGAGATCCTGGACGTGCTCGAGTTCAACAGCACACGAAAGCGCATGAGTGCCATCATTCGTCACCCCGACGGCCGCATCTACATATACTCGAAGGGCGCCGATGTGATCATCTACGGGCGGCTGGCAAAGAAGCAGGACGCTGCCGGTGCCAAGCTGCTGGAAGATACGCGCGCTCAAATTAATGAGTACGCTGAGGAAGGTTTGCGGACTCTGACGATCGCCTACAGAGAAATTGAGTCGTCCAAGTACTACGAGTGGGCAAACCGGTTTCATGCTGCACTGAACAACTTGGAAGAGATCGACAAGCGCAAGAAAGATCTGGTGAACGACATCGATCGCTGTATGGATGAGATCGAGTCGGATCTGGAGCTGCTAGGAGCCACAGCTATTGAGGACAAGCTCCAGCAAGGCGTCCCTGACACAATTGCGAACTTAGCTGCCGCTGGCATCAAGATCTGGGTGCTCACGGGCGACAAGGAAGAGACAGCGATCAACATCGGCTTTGCGTGCCAGTTGCTCACCAACGACATGAAGATTGTGATCATCAATGCCAAACACTTTCCGACGCCAGAGCTGATCGAAGAAGAGCTGAACAACCAGATCGCAGCTCGGACAGTTGATGTGCAGATGTACATGGACTCGCCTCCAAACGCACGACGAGAGCTGAAAGAACTAGCGCTGATCATCGACGGGGAGACCTTGATCCACGCGCTGCGCGGAAGCTGCCGCTACCATTTGTCACAGTTCTCGCAGTACTGCAAGGCAGTCATCGCGTGCCGTGTATCGCCAGCCCAAAAAGCACAAATGGTTGCGCTGATCAAGGAGAATGTGCCTGGTGTGCGAACACTTGCGATCGGCGATGGTGCGAACGACGTATCCATGATCCAGGAGGCCCATGTTGGCGTCGGCATCTCAGGTCAAGAAGGTATGCAAGCCGTCAACTCGAGCGACTATGCCATTGCGCGATTTCGATTCTTGGAGAGGCTTCTGCTTGTTCATGGACGATGGAACTACCGACGCATGGCGCAGCTCGTGCTGTACATCTTCTACAAGAACATCCTCTTCACAGCCGCCCAGTACTGGTACACGTGTATGTGTGGCTTTTCCGGCCAAAAGTTCTTCCTCGAGACTGGCGTGCAGCTCTACAACCTGTCGCTGACGTCATTACCCATTGTCGCGCTGTCGATCCTGGATCAGGATGTGAGCGACACCATGGCCATGAAGTTTCCCAAGCTGTATTCAACAGGCCCACGCGACGAAGACCTCAACCCCAAGATCTTCACGATGTGGGTGCTCGGTGCGATCTACGAGTCCGTCGTCATCACGCTCGTTGCCATTAACAGTATCGACAAGTTGGCCGTGTTTGGCACCAGCAGTACGATGTGGCTGGAAGGCAACATCATCTTCACGCTGGTCGTGTTCATCGCCAACCTCAAGCTCATGCTCTTCCAGAACAGCTTCTTGGGCATCAACCACCTCTTGTACTGGGGCTCGCTCGCGTTTTGGTTCTTGGTCGCCATGGTGGCCGGACACATGGATGCACTGTCGGATCTCGCATGGGAGCGCATGCTCGAACAGACCTTCGGCACGATCGCGTTCTGGCTGCTTGTGCTTCTCGTGCCCGTCGCCGCGCTCTGGATCGTGTACCTCGTCAACGGCTCCAAGATCTCTCTGTACCCAGAGTACTGGCATCTCGTGAAAGAATCCTCCAAGTTCAAGCTCGACCAGAGTCTACTGCAGTGGGAGGACACGAGCAGCTCCGCTGTCCCCGTCCCCGCCAAGCTTCGCAAGAACGTGCGAGGAAAGCCTCCACGCGCAGGGCTCGTCGTCCCGACAAACACCTCGCCTTGCGCCAGCGGCAGCAAAGGGCAGAAGATGTCTTTGAGTGTGCCCCACCACGGCTTTGCCTTTTCCATGGACGCGCACGCCGGCGCCGCCGAGTCACAAATGATCAAGCGCAATTCGGTCGACAACAACATCGACTCGGTCTCATCGCTGCAGCAAGTGAAATGATAGAGACTTGGAAGTACAGTTAGTTCTCTTTACATAATAGACGATTGGGATTGACGTACACGAGGCGTTGACTACGTGGGGAACGGGATCGAAGGAGGCAGAGGCACGGGCTCTCTCTTTGACAAGCGTGCCAGAGGGTAGTGGATGCGCGACTGGAAAGACGGCATCGCGGCATCACAAAAGCGAAAGTCGTGGAGGACGCGCTGAGGAGCGGAAGGCGTCGCGTTGGCTTTTGCAACCACCAGCTCGGAATCTCGCTTTTGATGTCGCCGGAAGAGTCTACAGATTAAGAGACTTGGTCAAACGAAAGGGAGACCAAGGAAGTAAAGGTAACGAGGGGCTGGTTACCTCGCAGCGATGGCTTCCACTCGCATAAAGCGGCGAGATTCGCGACGGAGACAGGGCAAAGTGCATGGATAAGGAGGAGCTGAGTGATCCACCGGTGTGGTGCGACGCCGTAACCGGGTGCTTGGTCGAAGGACTTGGACGTGCTGGATCAACGCTCGTCGGTCGAGAGACTCCGCATGCCCCACGAGGCTACGAACGAGCGCCTGCTTGTTAATTGTAGAAGCCTTGCTTCCAGATAGCAGACGCCGTATATTCCGACACAGTCCGAGGCGCTGTACGCAAGCGACGGCATCTGGCGCGACGGTCTCACTTACAAAGACTTGGACTGGTGGGACTGACGCCGTCTCTATGGGCTGCTCACGAGTTGCTACTCGAGGCCTACCATCCTCGCTCACAAGTGATGTTCTTGCATCGGGTCCATCACGCGCAGTAGCTCGTACAGGGGGTGGTTTGTCTGCTGCCTTGAGCTTCTTGAGCTTCTTGAGTTTGCGCGGCGGAGTTCGGCCTTGGACGACGAGTCTCTGGTACCTACGACGACGACAATACAATTATGTAGCAGTCAGAGATTCTGTGCTCCCTTTTCACCCACTATAGGCGCGTAGCGGGCACCATAATGCACGTACAACTGGTCAAATGCCGACGGCGCTCCGGCATCTCCAGGCGCCATGTTTCCGTGGTGGTTCGCCTACGAGAAATTCATGAGGTACCCTCATCCTGGTACGATCGAATGAATGCATGTCATTGTACCATGTATTCGGTACGAATGTAGAACGGCATACAGTATTAGCCTGGTCTGGCCTCCCCATGGCCTTGGATTTGCATGTCTTCTCTCTCGCTGCCGTTGCCTTCGCTCTTGATGTGAGGTTTGCATGCTAGCGCGCGTGAGACTGAAATGCTCGGAGACTGAGCGTGGTACGTTTGCCATCTTCACCACGGTTTTGCTTGGGCACAGTGAAGACCTCCTCAGTGAGGAGTCATCACGTGGTGGGCATGGACGCCTTTTAGCCCATGGGCCTGGGTGACATATCCACTGGATACGTGACTTTTTCCTCGTGAAGATCGGACATGCCTGTGTGGCCACGACGACGGAGGCGGTAGCGAATATGGAGCCTTTGGGGCACGAATGGAGCCCAGATAACGTGAGATTAGAGTCTTTGTGGATTGAGTTTGTTCGCATTAGGCTGGAAACTACTGAGTATAGCATGCTTCATGCGAATCAAAGATTGTATTGGAGAAAAAAAGCTGGTGTGCTCCAGAGAGGAAGCAAAAAGCAAGGCGATGGAGTGAAGTCAGTCTGGCGCTCATCATGGTCGAGCAAGCCGTGGAACAACGGCACGACGACGCGCCGATCATCTTGGGCTGCCCCCTCGCGTTGTACGTGGTGCCTTCGCGCGTCCATTCGACGCAGATCAAAGACGCGCTTTGTCTCCTCCACGAGCTGGAGGAGGTAGAGACGCCAAGTGGTTCGCACTGGATCCGAACGACGCCGGGTCCGGGCGAGCGGCAGGGGCTGCTGGAGCCTCTGGTGGTACACGATCAATCGAAGTCGCTGGAGGAGCCTGATCTTGAGCCACCGGCATACGTTCGATAGCGTCCAGAAGCTGCTCCAAATCAGCAATCACCTTGCCGTTCTCCTCGTGCTCAGCGCGTGTCGCGAGAATCTCGTCCTCGTTATCGAGGAGCTCTTGAGTGGTCCAGCTCATTTTACGCTCGATGAGCTGTTCCAAGGCACAGATCCGCCCGCGAACCGCCTCGTCCAGAGTGCATATCGCGTACACGGCATCCCAGAGCTCTTGGATGGTTAAGCTCATTTCGAGCTGCTGGCCGGGGTTCTTGATCGTCTTGTCTTCCGTCTTGGAGATTGTAGAGTGACTGGCTGGTGAGGCTTGGAATCGCGGAGTGCCCCGCTGTGCCGTCGCACCAGGAAGGTGTCCGAGAGAGAAAGAGGGAGGGGGAGACAGTTGGGTACTGGAAAGCATTCGAGAGTTCTTCCCATCGCTGCTTCACCGGCACGCATCCAAGCTTCTTCGCAGTTGCTCTGAGGCGTCCAATGCAACACGAAGGTTGTTTGCCAGTGTTCCCAAGACATGCTGAGACAGTTGGTAGGCCTTCAGGGCATCTCCTTTAGGCCGAAATGGCGAGATTCTCTGGCAATTGCGATTGGCTGAGAGCCACTGGCTGTGGCGCCACTCCGCTTCGAAGCACTGGCGCCAGCGTCATCTGCCAACTCGGAGGCGTTCTCGGGCGATTCCTTCCACGCTCTCTCTCTCTCCATCAGGCACACACCTGCGTTGAGGGCTTCGACACTCGATTGGCCCTCGCGATCTTCTTCAAGTGCAAGTGTTGGATGAAGGCGACGCAGGGAAGGTGGGGTGTTTGAGGTTAAACTCATGAGCAGTGTAGATGAAGAAGGGGCCATGCACTGCCAACCCAGCCAGCTCGACACGAGGCTCCTCCCCAACCCCACGAGAGAGGCTCCCTCCGCATCTATGGTTGCGCGAGCCCTCGCTCTCGGGCTGATGGAGGCAAAGGTAGTGCGCGGGGTCTGAGGAAGCGCCACCAGATACGTAGGTTTCGTTGAAGAGTTCTTTTTTCGAATGAGCAGGGTCGAAACGTCGCGAGGAGTGATTGTCAAGTATCTGAACCCATGTACCATAGACTTAATTAGCCTAGTATCGAGTGCGGTGCCGGCGTCTTCAATGTTGTCAACGGTACCAAGAGACAATGGAAGAGGCAACCAACTACACATTGGTGAATATCTAGATGGAGAAGTCAAGCAACACAATGCACGACCGCAGGCAGCGGATGAACTCACGCAGTCCCAGTCCACGCCTTCGCCGGCTCTCACTTGGCCAGCAGCGGCGTCTTCTCGTCGTCCTTCTTGATGTCGATGGCAACGAACGAGCTCTCGCTGCCGGCGTCGTCCTCGCTCTTGCTGGGCTTGAACGGCGGCGTCCACCAGTTGAGAAGCAGCGAAAACAGGATCACTGGCACGGATGAAAACAGCTCCGACAGCCCCGCAAACGCCGGAGGAATCACGAGTCCGAAGAACGGGTACAGCGCGCCGCATGCGAGTGGCATCATGATCAGGTTGTACATGAAGCCCCACGTGAAGTTCCAGCGGATGAGTCGGTTCGTGGCCTTGGACAGGTCGAGCGCGTTGAGGAAGTCACGCAGATCGTCCTTGACCAGCACGAGATCTGCCGCCTCAATGGCCACGTCAGTGCCAGCACCGATAGCCACGCCAACATGGGCCATGGCGAGCGCCGGGCCGTCGTTCACGCCGTCGCCGATAAACGCCACGTGCTTGCCGATGCCTTGAAGCAACCGCACCTTATCCACCTTCTGATGAGGCAGTGCATCGGCGATCACCGTCACATCCGGGATACCAAGCTGCGCGGCAACGGACAGAGCCGTCTTGCGCTGATCACCGGTGACGATCCAGGTCTGGATCTTGCGCTGTCGCAGTTGCTCGATCACAAACTGAGCTTCTGGACGCGGCGTGTCCTGCAAGGCCACAAGAGCCACGAGTGCATTGTCAACCGCAAGACACACGACCACACAGCCTTCGCGCTGGTAGATCTCGTTACGGGCCGCCAGATCCAGCGGCACGTCCACACGCAGAACGTCAAGCATCCATTTGAGGGATCCAGCACACACGGCATGACCGTCGACGCGGCATCGCACGCCACAGCCAGGAACCGCCGTGAAGGCCGTGGCGTCGAGGTGCGTCGTGTGGACCTTACTAGCGTACTGGTTGATGGCCTTGGCGATAGCGTGCTCACTGTTGCGCTCCGCTGCGGCGAGGTACGTCCACAGCTTGCGGGCGTTTGGCTGTGGCTGTGGGTAGTTCGCGTGCTGGCCCGACGTCGTCGTCTGCGACTTTGGCGACGATGACGATGCCACAAGGAAGTCCACGACTTGGAGATTGCCAGTCGTTAGGGTGCCGGTCTTGTCGAAGATCACAACGTCGACTGCGTCCAGTGCCTCGAGAGCATGGCCACCCTTGAAGAGAACACCAAACTGGGAGCCGATGGTCGTCGCGACCATGATGGCCGTGGGCACCGCGAGACTGATGGCACACGGGCAGCTGATGACGAGAATCGTGATCGCGAAGCGCAGTGCGAATGGCAGCGGCGCCCAACCGTGGGTGTCAATGTGGTGGCGCTTGGCAAGCTCGTACCACACCACAAACATGATCACGGCGACGGTGATGATGAACGTGGTGAAGTACGACGACACGGCGTCGGCAACGCTCTGGCTCACACACTTGGACGACTGGGCCTCGTCAACGAGGCTCACAATCCGAGCCAGCATGGACTCATTGATCGTGTGGGTCACGCGAACCACCAATACGCCCTGCGCATTGATCGTGCCGCCAATCACCACGGAGCCTACTTCCTTGGTGACCTTGCGCGACTCACCAGTGACCATCGACTCGTCCACGGAACTCGCACCTTCAACGACAACGCCATCAGTCGGCACGCGGGCACCAGGCAGCACTTTGACCAGGTCGCCACGCTCAACGAGCAGCACGTCAATGTACGACTCCCGCTTGCCGTCCTTCTCCAGCAAGATCGCCGTCTTGGCCTGGATGTTCAGAAGCGCATCGACACTGTGGGACGCTTTCGACTTGGCAATCTTCTCAATGTATCTTCCCAGCAAGATCAACGAGATCAAGAGTGCCGTGACTTCGAAGAACGTTTCATCGTAGTACTCTTCTGACGCCGGTGGCATCAAGTGAAGCACGCGAAGCGCGATCGTGACAATCGAGAACACGTACGCCGAGAACGAACTGAGCGAGATGAGCACGTCCATCGTCACGCGAGAGCCAAAGCGGAGGGCAAGGAACGCGCTCTCGTGGATGGGGTACGCGATGACGAACAGGATAGGCGTCGAGCACACCATCCCCACGAGGTTCTGCCAGCTCAGGCCTTGCACGAAGTCTCCAGCAACCGCACGTTGGACATCCGCACCAAGCAACGGCACGATGTACTGCACGAACAACACAGGAAGCGAGAGCACGCAGCTCCAGAAGAGGTATCTCGCGAAGCGCGCGACCTCCTCTTCTTCCGACTCGAGGGCGTGTGGGCGAGGAGTCGACGCCTGCACCTGAAGGCCGCCCAATGTCTCCGACAGACGCTTGACAAGCGTGCGTGCACCCAGCACGTCTGGATCGTAGTCCACGAGCACACTGTTTTGGCCTTCAAACGGAATCGGAACGTCGCCCGTCTTGACTGGGTGGTGGTTGCTGTGGTCACGCACAGACACGACGCCCTCGATCTCCAGAAGCGACTGCTTGGCTCGCAATGGGGACTCCCGGCCAATGTGAAGCACCACGGTCGCGAGCGACTCGTTGGGCATCGGTGTCGCCGTGAAGCCCAGCGTGCTGACCAGTCTCTCAATGGTAGCTGGCGACTGCGCGTTCGGATCGTACTCGAACACACCGCGGCTAGTCAGCAGACTCACGTTCACGCCGACGATACCTGGTTGGTCACGCAGGAAACCCTCAATGCGTGTGCAGCAGCCACTGCACGTCATGCCACCGATGCTGAGCCGCATGGACTCGACGTTGCTCGCACGCATGCTAGCCACGACCTTGGTGCTCGGACAGTGCTCGCGGTCCGTCTTGTAGGCCAGCACGCGGTCCGACATGGACGCCGAGCCACAGCCGTTCTCCTTGGGTTTGCCGTTGGTCTTGAACTTGGACTTGGAGCACGAGCCAGACTTGGGCGAGCAGCACGACGTGACCTTGTCGGCCGGCGCCACCAAGATGGGCTTCGGCGCGCAGCACGAGTCTCCATTAGCCGTCGTGGAGCAGCACGACGACGACGTCGTCGGCTTCTTCGGCGACACTGCCGTCGTAGCCGCTGGGCTGGACGAGCAGCAGCTATCCGCCGCTCCCACTTCCACTGGAGCCGAGGACCCCGTCGTGGTCGTGGGCTCTGTGTCACCACTGCAGCAGCCCTTCGACGCACACGATGTGTCCTCCTCGACCACAGCCACAGGTGTTTCAGCCTTCGAGCAGCTCCCACCGGAGCAGCATCCGCCTCCATTCTCCGACTGGGTTTCCACAGCGTCGCTCTCAACCACGACCTCCGCAAGCTCCTGCGGGGCCTCAGGCGCCTCACCCGCCGCGCTCTTCTTGGTGCCGGTCTTCTTCTTACGCGCCATGCTTGCTACTTCGTCTCCGCTGTGAGCCTGTGCGTGTGCTTCTGTGCTTGTCGCTGACTGCCGACTGGTCGCTGGTGGCGCTGCGCTGGGGGTCTCGACGCGTGTGGCACTCTGAAGGAGGGAAGAAAACGAAGAGCTCAAGATTCAGTGGCACGAACTTAACGAAATGGAACGGCTCCGAAGCGAACTTAGTGTAAAACTGGACCCAACAAAACCGTGACGTCACGACGAGTGCAGCCAATGGCAGAAGTTGAGACCAGTTGGCAAGCAGCACGAAGTGCAACGCAGGCACGGATATGTACAGTATTCAGCTACACGAAAGGAAGCGTGGCTCCTGTGGACTGGAGGCTCCAGTCTGGAGCGTGCTGTAGGAGGCGAGTAATTGGCTGGATCCAGATGTGGGCAGGAACGAGATCATGGTGAAAGATCGAGATGACACCGTCGATACTCATGGTGTTTGCCTCAAGATTACAGTATAGGATTTTCGCATCGAGACATGCTACCGGTCGGTAGCGGTGGCTTTCAGCCTAGGAAGGTCAGATACGGAGGCAACTCGGCGTCACTGTACTTCTCGTCTTGGAAAAACACCCGCAGCAGGCGACAGTGGCCTGCGATGCGCAGTTGTGTTGTCGTCACGTGTTTGGATCCAAACGCCCGTCGCGTCAGGTCGTGGAGATCCAAACACACGTACCGCCAGCCAGCCTTTTGGCCCAGTACAAGCGGCAGTTGACAATGATTCGTCTCAACTTTCGCGAGCGATCGCGAGTTGGTGATCTTGAGCTGGCGGTACTTCTGCTTTTCGTCCAATACGTCGACCAAGATGTCGACGAACTGATCCATGTCCTTGAGAAACAGTACGATGTACCGGAAGATGTTTCTGCACGGGAACACGAGCTCCGCATCATGGCCCGAGAGCTGCACGACCTCTTCCTTCACATCTTCGTCTTCCAGAAGGGAAACCTCATTGCCGTTCAGTAGACTCGCGCACTCTTCCTGGGCTCGGCGGATAGCCGGGTGCTCGCGCAGGGGCAAGACCGTGACGTCGTTGTTGTCGTCGTCGTTGGGTTGCCCACTGCGGCGATCACTCTCAAACGTCACCAGTGGACTAGGAAGCTTAGCGCCATGGCTGGTCTTGGAAAGACTGGATATAGTGGACGACGGCTGCTGGACAAGCCTCACCTTCGGAAGGACCGCCTCGACATAGACGTCGCCAGGCGAGAACGAGCCGCTTCCGATTTTCACGGACGGGAGCGACGGGCGAGACGCAGACGACGGCGGGTTTGACATCAGCACTAAACAGATCGACGGTGAGGGTGTGGAGGTGCTGTAAGCTTCGACTTCTTGTCGAGTGCTGTACTGGCACTGGGTTCTACGCGATGCTGACAGAACGACCACTCAGGCTCAAGGTTTTCGGCGTTTCTCCCGGTTGGGAATCGGTTTCGATCTCTTACTCAAAAGAGACCATCCGCCATTCTTCACAGCGTGAACCTATCTGGGCAGTATGTCTGACTCGACGAGGGTGAGCGCTTTCTTCCTGCAGCACAAAGAGCTCTTCGAGTTCGACAAATACGTCGGCGGAGGTCCTATCACTGCCTCGACGCCAAGTTTTCTGAGCCGTCACAGAGAATGTGAGCGCCTTCAAGTCATGGAGACCGCGCAGCTACTCAACAGTGAGTCAATCACTTCGTTCAGACTGGAACCCACGCTACCGTTGAGCACAACGCTTCCCTTGCCAACATCGAATCTTCCAAGCAACCATCTCCTCTACGCCAAGCCAACTATCAGCAGTGTCGGCAACAATGGATTGATCAGCTCTCAACCTCAACACTACTACGCGTCTCCACCGTCGCCATCGCGTTCTTTTCATGGGAACATAGATCCAAGATCGCTCTCCATCCAAACTAACCTCCACGACAACCACTACAGCCGGCCTACCGAACTTCAGCACCAGGCTCGGTCCCCGCAGCGGCGCATGCCATCTCCCCAGCGATCACCGCAGCGTTTCAGTCACGCTCCTGAACACGACAGTCCATTTTCCTTGCCCAAGTTGAGCGACTTGCTCATTGACGCTTCTTCGCGCGCTGTGATGCCTGGGTTGGGCAAGAGTAAACAGGACGAAGCCAAGAAGATCGAGCTGCTGATCGGCTCCACGTGCGTCGGTCGCGCGAGTGCTGCCTCGAACCTACCGCCAGCGATCCGCCGCCGTGTACTTGCGTCTGCAGACGTCCAAAAGCGACGAGAGAGTTTGTATCTGCTGCTGAAGAGCGACTACGAGCGCGTGTGCGGCAAGTAACCACACCACACATTGAAGAAATCGTTTAGAATGGGTTCACTTGCACTAAGTACGCAAAACGTACTTAAGTCACTAAGTTCGGATCGGTGAACTGTCAATACGAACAGCTCACCAGACCATCGTGACGACCATGAGCCTCGCGACGCTCGCCATCTCGACAGACAGCGCGCCGCTGGGCGCGCCTTCACCCGGCCCACCCGCTGGATCTACTGTCGCACCCACTGTTGCTCCTGCCCCAGCATTCAGCACGCTGCCCTCGTTGAACCCGCCCATGTACTTTGAGATCGTCGAGCCACAAGTGTACCGGTCCAACAAATGCGACTCGTCATCGTTCCCATTCCTGGCGACGCTGCAGCTCAACACGGTCGTGTATCTGTCCTACGACGAGCTCTCCCGTGAGCTCGTCGACTTTTTCAAGGAGAAAGAGATCAATGTGGTGCGTATTGACACAAGCAGCGACGCTCTATCCGTAATTGCACTGATGAGAAAGGCGGTTGATGCAGATCCACTTGGGCATGAAGTATCGAAGTGCGAACCCGTGGAAGGGCATCTCTGAAGGCATGGCAAAGGAAGCCATCGAGTACATGCTCGACCAGCGCCGCCATCCCATCATGGTCGCGTGCAAGTGCGTTTACCTACAATGAACTCCGCGGTGTAGGATCTGCGGATAGCTTCCAACACCCTCGGTGCTTTCTGTAGGACTGGGGTGCACTTTGCAGGCACAGTGATTGGATGTCTGCGGCGCCTACAGAATTGGAGTTTGACGGCGACCATCGACAAGGTAATGACAGCGCGTCTTTCGATGTGTGTTTCTGGATCAACGCTGACTGTATCCCATGTTGCTTGCTCCAGTATCGCAACCTCGCGAGCAACATCAAGACACGCTTCGAAAACGAGCAGTTCATCGAGCTTTTCGACGTTGACCTGGTGACGCTCCCACAGCAATTGCCTTACTGGTTCGTGCTCAACCAGCAAATGATGGTACGCCACTGCTCTCTTTCATCCACCTCATCGGCATCTCTCTCTCAGCGGAACATTCCTTTATATCTGTAGGAGGAAGAACGTATCGCCCTCCAGCAGGGCGAAAGTTTCCCAGGCCAAAGACGTCTCGCGGCTGCAGCTTTGAAAGACGCATCAGCGACTGAGCAGCCAGCTGAAGATCCGACTGCAGATCCGACTGCTGGAGCCACCAGTGTCGTGAAGGCTCCACCAGCCTACCAGCGCTACTACTTCGCCGTACAGGGACCTCTCACGTCTCCATCGGTCATATTCTCTGAGAAGAAGAGCATCATCGGCGACGATGACGACGATTAGAGTGTGGCAAGCAGTTCAAAGGTGTTTATGTGTGAAATGTATTCAAGTCCAAAGCTACAAGCGAGTATGGTGCTTCTTCTCCTTTGCCTCTTTCCTTTAAGTCAGATCCTGAGTGACATCGACTTCACCTGCGATTCCTTCCTTCACACGCAGCAGGATCGAGATCTTCCACGGCTCAATCTTGGAGATCGTGTCGAACTGGTACACGGCGTCGGCGAACGCGTCCCCGTTGAAGTTCTCGTAGGCCTGGAACATGGCCTCCAAGAACTTGCCCTCGCGGCTGTCGCCGAACGTGTAGTCAATCTCCTGGTACTCCTGCCACTTCATCTGCACGAGCACCAGGTCGCTGGTTGCGAGCGCACAGATGCCGGCGTTGAGCAAGTGGTTCTTGGCGTTGAACTTGAGCAGGTTCGACTCCATCGACGACTTGGCGATGCTCTCGTAGATCTCACGCGCGCCGTCGTACCGCTCCAGTTGTGCCGAGAGCTGCGCGACCTTGAGCAGCATCGTGTTGGCAGACGACTGCTGGTTCTCACCCGAAAAGTAGTCGGCCGCCTGGCGGAACGCGTCCAGCGCCTCCTCCTTGTTGTCCTGCTTCTCCAAGATCTCCGCGACCTGCTTCTGCAGCTTGGCGGCATTCGAGAAGCGACCGGCGTCACACAGCATTGAAATTGCCGTCTTGAAGTACTCGATCGAGTCTGCACACACAAGCGTCTCATCTCATCAACACCACGATCAACAACAACCGATAGTGTAGCTCCTCGTGGCGTACCCTGTGGGTTGACCTTAGCCATCGCATCAGCCGCGTTCTGGTAGAACTGCGCCGCACGCGAGCTCTCCTTCAGCTTCATCTGCACGTCCACAAATGCGCCACCACTCAGCTCCTGGTTGTTATGATAACTACCACACAACCGTGACAACGCACCTGGCACTCGGCGCACTTGACGTACGCTTCCGCTGCCTCTTGCCCTGTTCCACCACACAATTCGTAACGCCTCTGTCAGTGGCTCCCCCGCTCTCACTTTCACTCAACGACCTCTGTCACACTCACATTTCTGGGCGATCTTGTACTGGTTGCCGGCCTTCTCGAAGAGATCGCTGGCGTCCTCGTACTTCTGCGAATTGGAGCCGAACGAGAAGAACGAGGTCTTCTTCAGCGCCTTCTGCGCCTGCGCGTAGTAGTCCGCGGCCTTCGCTTCGGCCGACATGATCGCTGCGCGAGTGGCCACTCCGTTTCAAAATGGATGTGTGCGGTCTTTCTCTCCGTGGCGTTTTGCTCTGTGCAGCTCCTTTTCTCACGAGCTCCCATTGTGTGCACCACATCAACTGACTTTCAATCAAACGTTTGTTTCATTCAAAATGTAACGCCTGGCTTCAATGACAACATGTGAGTACAGTACTACTTGTCAAGTGGCTACACGTTAGAACGCCTTGGTCTGCAGGTACTCCTTGACCTCGGGGTGGTCGTTCACCTGGTTGTACACACGCATGACGTTCGTGAACTCATCGGCGAGCGTCGTTGGAATGCCGTTCATGCCGCCGCTCTTGACTCCAACAATGATGCCGTGCAGAGCCAGGTCCGCGACTGTGAGCTCCTCGCCGACAGCGTACGGGCCGCCCCACTTGGCGATGCGCGTGTCCGCGCGACGCAGAGACGTCGACAGAGTGCCCTCCACCAGCACCTTACGCGCCGCGAGCTGAGCCTCTGGCTCCATGCGGTACGTTGGCACCATGCAGTTGTAGTAGTCGTCGACAAGGCCGAAAATCTCGTCGATGCGCAGACCCTGAAGTGGGTCGTTGCTCGGGTACAGACCACCAAGCGTGCCAGCGTAACGCAGGATCTGGAGCGACTGAGCCATCGCGTCACCGTTCACCTCCAGCACTGGAAGCTGACCGAATGGCAGCGACTCGCGACGGGCCTGAAGCTCGGCGCGGTCGATACGCTCGTCCTCAAAGGCGACACCGCCGATGTGCAACGCCAAGCGGATCGGGGATGCACGGCCAGCATTGGCAAAGTACGTGAGCTTGAGCTTAGGGGCGACGTTGCGTGGGTTCGCGTACCACTCCTTCACCCGCTGGTGCTCGGCGATCTTGGCAGCGGCAGCGCAGATCAACGGGTAGGGGTCCGCGGCAGTGGTCGGCACGTGGTCAAGCACGGCGTTGCGAATGACGCGCACGAACGCGTAGATGGCAATCTCGTGGATGAAAACGGCGTCCGTCTGGAACACAGGGTACTGCTTCATCTTGGCCAGGCGAGCCTCCGCAAGCGAGAGGTAGCGAGGAATGATCACGTTGGCCAGCTCCTCACGCAGCGCCTTCTTCTTGGCAGGGTCCTGCTCGTAGAACGATGGACCCATCTTGTCCTGGATCTCGTCGAAAGCACCCAGGAGCTCGTCGATCTTGAGCGCAGCCAGGGCGTCATTGGCCGGGTAAAGGTTCGCAAGGCGGCCAGCGTAACGCAGCAGTCCCTGCGACTGAGCGAGGGCTTCGCCGTCGATCTCCAGCAGCGGCAACTGGCCGAACGGGAACGTCGGCTTGAGCTGCGCGAACTGCTCATGCGAGATACGGGCGTCCTCAAATGGCACGTCACCAATGGTGAAGGCGAGACGCACGCTCTCGGCGCGGCCGGCGGCGTTGAAGTAGACGAGCTTGAGCTTGGGGTAGGACGGCATCTTGGGAGTCTGGTGGATCTTCTGGAATGGACAGCCAGTTGAAGAATGAGCAGCCAAAGCCACGGTGGCTCCAACTGCCGCCACGAGTCGCCCACACATGCGAAGGGGTCAATTGCGTGATCTCCAGCGGCGGAATTTGGCAGACAGTTGATCACGTCATCACAGCAAAAACCTAAACTAGGCTTTGAGACGTAGATGATGTGCACCACACTAAGTAGACAAAGATGTGGAAATTCCAGGACGGACCTCGGAAAAGCGCAATTGAAGATCTCTCGACACCACGATGACGACGCCCGCCTCCACGAGCAAGCACTTTGCGCTGGATGTGCACCTCAAGTACCTGCTCAGCCTCAAGAACAAGAAGGAGGACTTTGAGTCCTGCATGACGGAGCACATGCGCATCAGTGGTATGTACTGGGGCGTCGGCGCCATGGCGCTGTTGGGTCACGAGCAGGACATGGTACCTGAGGAGATCATCGCGTGGGTCCTCCAGTGTGAGCATCCGGAGGGTGGCTTCGGAGGAAACGTCGGCCATGACCGACACTTGCTGTACACGCTCCACGCGCTGCTCATCCTCGCCATGCTGAACGCGCTGGACCGCATCGATGCCGACAAGACGGCGCGCTTTGTCGCGGGGCTGCAGCAGCCAGACGGATCGTTTGGTGGCGACGAATGGAAGGAAATCGACACCAAGTTCACGTACTGCGCGCTTTCGGCGCTCTCGATTCTCAAGCGACTGGATCTGGTGGACGTACCAAAGGCGACGACGTATGTCGACTCGTGCCGCAACTTTGACGGCGGCTTTGGCAACATTCCAGGTGAGTCCACTGCAGGATGCAACCTACCCGATGGTTGCTTCTGGAGTGATAATGAGAGTGTGCTGTGTTTTTCTGGATTGAGTAGGTTGTGAATCCCACGGCGGCCACATCTTCACGGCGGTCGGAGCACTGTCCATGGGCCACGCGGTCAAGCAGGTACACCCCTTGTTCATGATATTGTATGTCATGGCTGAGCCTCTCATACATGGGCTGTGTATATTCTAGTATGTGGACGACGAGCTTCTGGGCTGGTGGCTGTGCGAGCGTCAGTGTGATTCCGGAGGTCTCAACGGACGTCCAGAGAAACAGGCCGACGTGTGCTATAGCTGGTGGAACATCGCGAGTCTCATCATGATCGGCAAGCTTGACTGGATCAACAAGAACAAGCTCGTGGAGTTCATTCTCGACTGCCAGGACCTCGAAGATGGTGGCATTGCGGACCGTCCAGGCAACGTCGCGGACGTGTTCCACACTTTCTTTGGTGTCTGCGGGTTGATTATGCTTGGCTACTTCAACGGTGCCAAGGCTGAGCACCCCGAGTACGACCAGATCCGCAACGTCCATCCTGTGTATGCCTTGCCCGTTGACGTCACGGAGAAGCTGGAGCTCAAGGCCGAGATCGTCCCACCATCGCAGCGTGCGTAGTGTATGATCCATGGGTCGTAGGTAGCATTCACAAAGCAAAAGAGAGGAAATAGCGTCTCTGAAGTCCATCATGTAGTTGTATTCCCTTCCTTGTTCGGATCAAAAGAGTGCTGAAGCGGTTCGACTCAAACAAGCACCTTCACCGACTTCCTCATCAGCAGCTTCGTGGATCGTACGCTACTGGCTTATAATTCCATTGGCGTGGCCTCTTCGACAACGAGAGGGAAGGCCTCGAACTTGGAGCTCAGAACACCTGAAGATAGGAAGAAACACACAAGACAAGTGAGTTTTCAGAACCAGTGAGACATAACTACAGAGAAACATAGAGGACACGTACGAGTAGCGCCGCGTGGGATGGAGGTGACGATGTCGCGCTTGATCTTGTTGCGGAGATCCGCCACGTTGTTTGGGGTGATCGAGTTGATGTCCTTGACGACCTCCACGACACCATTCACACGCTTGATGATGGTCACATCCACGTTGCTGCCTGAGCCCAAGTCGTTCCAGACACCCGCCAGGATGGCCTCCTGCACGAGCTTCTTCGCCTCCTGTTCGGTCAGATTGTCCTTGTAGCCGTGCTCAAACACAGACATGGCCGCCAGGCTACCCGATCCCATCGTCACGAACGGCAACTTGTCCGTGCTGCAGGGAGAAGACAACGGTGATTCAGTGCCATGAACCCAAAAATTGGGTTGGGATAATCATCAGAGTGTGCACTCACCTGCCGTGTGGGTACACAGTGTACAAGTGAGGACCCGTGCAGTCCACGCCGCCAAGAACCAAGGCCGCAGACACGTGGCCCTGGTACTGGAAGAGCATGCGCTTGAGCAGCGTCATGGCCGTTGACACGCGCGACTCGGTATCCGTGTTCTATTACGATCAATCACGAATTTTGGTTAGCGACTGCAGAAAAAAAGCGACAACGTTTAGCTCAAGTCGTACCAATCGGTGGAGCTCGAGCTGCGACGAGATCAGCGCTACAGGAGGCATACGGCCATTCAGTATCCACTAGTCACCAATCTTCTAAATGATACACCACGTACCAGTCGTGTTCTCCGTGTCGGCAGCCGTGCCGGCACCACAGCAGTAGATGTTTGGCGCGATGTAGTGGATCTTCTCACAGTTCTTGTCCATGACCTGTCACGCGACCCATTTCCCTCATCAGACAACGCCCCGCAAACCCCGATCTTCCCTCAAACTGCCGCGTCACGCACCACACTGCCGCCCGTCGATCGCGTGTCCGCGCCGAGCACCACGCCGTCCTGCCATCATTCCCCCAGCATCCAAATCAGCACAAGTTCCTTGACAGCCAGTCGCCAATAGATCCAAGCAGCCACGTACCTTGTAGAGCACGCCGACGATGGTCGTGCCGGTCTTCATGGCCTTGATCTTGGGCGCCTTGTCGCCCTCGCGCGCCATGATGAGCTCATTGCGGCGGCAGTTGTCGAAGTTGAAGCCTCCGTGGAGCGCGTCCTCCTCCACTGGGAAGGCGTCGCCGAAGGTGTTGAGCGTGCGTCGGAAGTCGCTCATGCTGCTGCTGCTGCTGGCTTCCGCTGGCTTCGGATGTTTCCTCTTGGTCGCTCTTGAGCTTGGTGACGGAGAGATCCGAAGATTTCGTTCCCCTTCAAAGTGAACAGAGCGATCTGCCAGGCGTCAAAAGCCCCCCACTCGAACACGTAATTACACCTCACTCAGAATACCAGACCGCCTTCTATTTAACTATGCAAAGTACACATCGACCCAAACCTCTCAAACATGATATCGTAAGGTGTCAATTGAAGCTATTTGGATTGGTGGATAATAGAATTTTGGTGCGTTGTGATTGGACAATCGGTCACCTATCCCGCGTGCCTTTAACTGGCCGACGCCCCACAGCTTCGCGACTGCCAGTCATTTCCGCGCATAGTGAACGCAAGTGAGTTCCCTCAATACCAGTCGCTCTTGGCCGGACCTCGTGGTTTCCACCTTTATTCCCATCGCCACAGGAAAAGCAGCAACCATGGTAAGTCCACGGAAGCGATGATGCGCCGGCGAATATGGAGGCGCAGACGCGGGTGACGCGCGTGTGAGGGGCCGTTGCGAGTGGCGTGACACGCAGCGTACAGTGACGTGCAGTCGAGGCGTCAATCCCGAGGCGGATCCGGTCTCTAGGAGGCCAGCAGCAGACACACAGTCGGATAACTGGCATGAATATCCGAATGATAGCGGCGGCAAAGCGAGCCGAGAGACCAGTAGCAGTATGCACAGCTTGGTGATCGACGGTCGGGCGTTGTAGTAGCTCCTTATTGGTCGAGTCGATGTCGAGTTGGATCCGCTGGATGAGCGGATCCGCGGAATCCACCCAAAGTCGACATCCTGTGTCTGCTGTCTCCATACTTCGTCGCGCGCATTATTATCCTGCTCAATGCTGGAACTGCGAGCGCGTATTGACAGCGTGTTGCTCTCCCGTGTAGTCGCTCGTCATTGGACCAGATTTCCAGCACATTCTCCGTATCCTCAACACCAACGTCGACGGTCGTCGCAAGGTGTGGGTGGCCCTCACGGCCATCCAGGGTGTCGGTCGCCGTTTTTCGATCATGATCTGTAAGAAGGCTGAAGTCGACATCACCAAGCGGTGCGTACTCGCTGATGACAGACTCGACGTCTGGCCATTCGAACGCGATGGCTGATTCTGTGTGTGTCTCTCATAACAGTGCTGGTGAGCTGACCAACGACGAGATTGAGCGTCTCGTGGCCATCATCCAGAACCCTCTCCAGTTCAAGATCCCAGTGTGGTTCCTGAACCGCAAGAAGGACTACAAGACGGGCAAGCACTCGCAGGCTGTTGCCAACAACCTGCAGAGCAAGCTCCGTGACGACCTTGAGCGCCTCAAGAAGATCGCCACCAACCGTGGTCTCCGTCACTGGTGGGGCCTCAAGGTGCGCGGCCAGCACACCAAGACCACTGGCCGTCGTCGCCAGGTTGTGGGCATGCTCGCTGCTATCACCGGCTCGAAGAAGTAAATCTGCTTCGCTCGACTTGGAGGATACTAGTCAGCTGTGTTCAATAATAAGAGTTGCTGAATTTCTGGTGCTATACCGGACGGTGGGGCGCCTGCTTCTGCCGCTGTTGCTGCTGACTTGGCCACGTCTGTGGTGCGAGCCAGTAGTGGCGGTGCACGCAGAAGCATGGTAACAAAGACAAAGAAGCGAATATACTGAGGCAGTGGGTTTGCTTTTGCTTTCCAAAATGTGCATTATCATCATCTCGCCTCTCTGCTTTGAACGTGCGATGATTGTGTGCAAGCCACTGCCTGGATTGGAGAAGTTCAACTGGTGAGTCCGGGTCATCAAGCCAAGCAACGTCGAAGCTATACGCCGGCATGGCTAGCGGCATCCTACAGACACGTCATTTCATAAGTTGCGATGGTGGTCCTCACGCCGGCGCGTCCTTGCGGAGTCCATGGTTCTTTGTAATCTCAAGTTTAGTCATTTGCCGTGGAGAGCATTTGATTGAACATGCACGTCGAGTGTGAGTGGAAAATTTCTATTACGGTGGGATTCTTATAAGTTACTTGGAGGATACGATGATATGTAAGCAGCAAAAACCTCGCGAGGCGGCTCTACAACTTGGGCGCGGGACACAGTGGACGGAAGCCGCCGATGCCCGTTTCCACGACCTTCTGGGCTCCAAGGATGCCCATGATGCCACCGCTGAAGCCCACGACACCGGCAATGAGGAAGATAACGAAGGCAGCTTTGCGGTACTTCTTGATCAGGTATGAGAGGCCGTACTGGCCGATGACACCAGCGAAGAAGCCGATCATGCCGTGCCACAGGGCGTGCTCCACCGAGAGCGTCCCCAGAATAATGAACTGGATGGTTGTAGCCGACGACGTGAAGAGGATCATGGACGACGACGTGGCTGACGACACCTGGGGCAGAAGCCCCATCTCCAGAAGGAGCGGGCCCTTGACCATACCGCCACCGATACCAAGAAGTCCGGCAGCGAGACCAGCGGCCGTGCACAAGGCAGGGTACTTCACAATAGCACTGCGGTCCCACACCATGTCACCCTTGACATATTGGTAGCCAGAGGCTTTCAGGAAGCGGTGGACGCGCCCGATCTTGAGGCCGTAGTAGAACGTGGCGAGCGCGAAGAACGGAAAGGAGAAGGCCACCAGCAGCCAGTACCCGATGCTACCACAGGACAGGCCGATGATGCTTGGGCTGCCGTGGCCACCCTTGGCGAGCGAGAACAGCACGAGGCCGATCCAGGTCATGAACAAAACGAAAAGATCTCCGTACGGTACACGGCGTCGGTAGGCCTTGAGCTCCTCAAGAGAGGGCATGTGGTCGATCAGGAGATCAGCCTTCTTGACTCCCGAGTTCATGAGAGTCTCATCTTCACTGGCGTTGTCACTCAGGTCGTAGTCATCCTCGAGGTCGTTGATAGACAGTACGGTGCTGGCCAGCGACGCGCGTTCATCTTCCTGTGGGTTCGAGATCGCGAGTTTCTTCAAAGTCTCGCCTGCTGGTCGCTTGTACGACTTCCACTTGAGGTACGCCCGCGAGACAGCACGAAACTGCTTGAACTTGCTCTCGCTGGGCAACAACTTCCAGTACGCGACGATATCTGAGATTGTCTTGTTGTCTGCCGCGGTCTCCTCGTTCCAGGTCTTGACACCCTTGGCGTACGTGCGCATGCTCGTCTTGGTGAGCAACCACACAATGCACACCGTGATGAGCCATTCCGGGAAGACCTTGTTCATGTTCACGCCAATGATCGTGCCAGCCAGCGTCATCGGCTCCATCATTAGAACCGTCTCGTAGTCAATCAGCGGACGGTCACGCGCCAGTGGGTGGCGCTTGCGTACGTTGATCAGGAAGCTCGCGATGGAGCTGCCGAAGATCGTGGCCTTGGACAGCGGAATGGCTTCGTGCGACGAGAGTCCCATAGTCAGGATGTACAGCGGCACGAGCAAGCCTCCGCCGCCGAGGCCGGAGCCAGCCGCGAGGATATTGGACAGGAATGCCGCGATGGAGCCGTAGATCTCGACCTTGGACAGCGGGAAGAGCTTGTCTGGCACGCAGACGTGCTCGCGGCACACGTGGCCGTGGAGGTTGAGCTCCATGCAGTCCGTGGAGGCCTCGCAGCTGAGGGCATCGTGCGGACTGGAGGCTTCGACGCTTAGGTCGGCCGGGATCTCAGCCACTGCAAGCGTGTAGCTCAGGGCCAGCAGCAGCGTCGTGGCGACGAGCAGGCGTCGTGTGCGCGTGGACGTTGAGAAGCGCTTCATGCCTGCAGCCATCGTCCCGAGTTTGTGTAAATGGCTGAGGTGGGAACTTCACAATGCACAGCCAGCGACTGCAGAGCGACGCACAAGCAAGCCCACGGTCCTGGAGGCGGAAGCAGAAGCCTATTCCGCCGATGCAAGCCAATGCGGCGCCCAGGTGACAGGGTCTCCACGGCTGCGTCCATGCTCCAATGGGGCGACGCAAACAAGCCAGCGCTGTCACACCACAACACCCTCATCCAGCAATGTCAGCCACCACCAAGTTTATATTTTGCCTTCAACAGACGGTTGTTGCGGTTTCACAACTTTAACACTTTTGATTAGTTAAAAATCTAGATTTAGATTTCGTGTGGACCAATGGATGCGCGGGACGAAACGGACCGACGTGCTCTGTCGAAGGGATCTGGGCAGGCGATTGGCTACACTGCGTCCAATCGAATGCCGAAATTCGACTGATGCAGCACCGAGGATCGCCGTGGACGGACGCGAAAAGACACTGCCGAGACTCCGGGATCCAACCAACCCAGTTCGGCGTGGATGATGAGCAAACGCACGAAGTTCCGCCTCTAGGAATTCCCAGAAGCGTGAGCGAACATGGCGCCAAGCCACTGCTTGGCTGGGCTTGTTGTGTTGCGTTGCTCACTGCTGCGACCCAGCCACTACCAGTCGGAGCTGGACTCCAGTCCAACCGGGCACCAGTGCATCAGAACAGAAGAAGCATCCGCTCACTCATGGCAACTGGCAGTTGCTGCCACAGCTCCATCCGTGGCCGTTTGAATGCGTCATCAGCGGTGAACTTAAGCCGCTGCATCGCAAGCAGCGATCGGATCATCCAGGCGAAGCATACATTCTACCATTTTCGTACTTATCCGAAGAGTAACTTGGAGTGTAACCTTATCGTACTTTATACGTTAAACATAGTATTCAGTTCAAGCTCGTACTTATGCGAAGTGGAGGCAGCACCCAACCCGTCGCTCCATCCAAAAAAACCCGTGACGACCGACATGGCGACCAAGGTAAGCGTCGTCGCCTGGATCTCCACGACGGGCCTTTATGTGGGTCTAGATATCCAGCTCGCTGACTGGTTATACGTGTGATGAGCAGATCTGCGTTGTGCTGACCTCCTCGATGGTTTCGATCGCTGAGCAGCGACACCAGATCGACAAGACCCGACAGATCCTGACCGGCAACCGTATCCTCTTCCGGGAAGTGGACTGCAGCCTCGAGGAGAACCGACCGGAGCGTGACCGCTACTTCGAGGCCAGCAACGTGCGCGGCAACTACCCGCAGGTCTTCCTGCAGAACGAGGACGGCTCGGGTATCGTCTACATCGGCTCCTTCAACGAGATCGAGGTTCGTGGAAGCGAATGGGTACCGAAAATGGACGCAGCACGCTAATATTACACTTGTAGGAGCTGAATGAGGCAAGCGACATCCCGCCAGAGATCCTGTCGGCGAACAACATCGCGACGCTGAGCTCGGTATTCGCTGGTAAGGTTCCCATCTCACAAGATCCACGAGTTGAAGTGTGTTGACCCGCTTCTCTTTCACATCGTAGATGTCGCCCGGCGCCAGTAGAAGGATCCATGGAGACACCGTTTTTCATCTTTGCTCGGCGTAGCGCCCTCACTCGCCTGTCGCCTCACTCGAATCCCAACACTGCAAGCCTATCGTGATGACTAGAGTTACTATATTACATCAGTAAATGTGGTGTGTTGAAGTCTATGTCGGACAGTCGACGCGTTTGCACGCGCGACTGGCCATTTGCTATCAGGAAGTACGCCGCTCTCGGTAGCAGAGCCACCAGGAGCGAGGTGGGTTTGCGCTTACGCCTTCATGAGGCAGCGCAGGATATCCGACGACTTGCCGGCATCGGCCGCGAACTTGGTCAGCACCGCGTCCGCCATCTGAGCGAGGTTGAGCTGGCGGATCTCCTCGACGATCTTGCCCTCGTCGAAGGTCAAGTGCGAGATCGCGTGGACAGTGACCACTTCATCAGCCGCATAGTGGGCCGCCAGGTCAGCAAAAGGCGCCGTGAGTGGTACATCCTTCGGGGCGCCCTGCTTGACCATGGCTTCGATCTCCCAGTGCACAAGGCACTTCTCCTGGGAGCTCTCCTTCCACTGGACGTGGTAGTTCTTGATCTTGTACTGGCTGAACACCGAAGCCGAGGCAGTCTTGTTGGCGATGATTGTGTCGATGCCGGCGACGCTGGTGCCGCTGTTGCCGTAGATGATCTCGGCGTTTGGCGCCCACACAGCCTTCGCTCCGGCAGGGTCCGAGTTCTCATTGTAGACACGAACGTACGCAGCCAGTGTGGTGTTCTGCTTCTTACGAAGCTCCTTGACCTGGGCCTCCGTGAGCGGCTCGGCCTTGGCGCCGACAGTCTTGCGGGCGAGCTTGGCCTTCAGGTGGCCGTTCTCCTGCTCCAGTTCGGCAGTGCGGTCTTCGAGGAAGTTGAGGCGGTCCTGCTTGCGCTTACGGCACTTGCGGACACGCTCACGGTTCTTCATTCGTCGACGTTCATCGAGATCCTCCGGATCACCGTCCTCCGACATTGGGCTGACGTTCTTCTGGACCTTAATCGGCATCATGGCCTGCTGCGGGATCGTAGGGCGGTGGTGCATGTAGTCGTACATCATGTTCATGTGGTTCATCTCGGCGTGCTGCTGCTGTTGCTGGTGGTGGCTCTGCTGAGGAGGCGCCATGTGATGCATGTGGTGCTGCTGCTGAGGAGGAGGAGGAGGCGCGTGCATCTGCTTGTGCTGCATCGACTGGTTCATTTGCTGTGGCTGGTGCTGTTGCTGGTGCTGTTGCTGGTGGTGCTGCGGCTCCATCTTCTGTGGCGTCGCCGCGAATGTTCCAGGGAAGCGCATTGGCACCTTCATGCCCGAGATGTCCTTCGGCGTGAAGCCCGTCGGCGAAATCTTGGACACGACATCGCTCTGACGCGGTGGCGAGAAGCCCGTGTTGCGGTTGAAGAACGAGTTCGTGTCCGGTCCCGAGAGTCCGCTGGTGTTGATGCGAGGCGTGAAACCCGTCGTGAAGCGTGGCGTGAAGCCCGAGCGCGGCGTGAGGCCCGTGCTGAACACGCGCGGCGTGAGTCCGGTCTTGAACGAGCCGAGCGGGCCGCAGAAGTCACGCAGGTCTTCCATGCCGAAGGTGCGCGGGCTGAGCGACAGCGGCTTCGGCAGCATTCCGTGCGCGTTGGCGTCGCCGTGCATGTAGCTAGGCGCGCTGTTCACGTGCGGCAGGTGGAGGTCCTCGCGCGCAGCGTGGAGACCAGTCGACATATTGGCAGAGGTGTACACGTTCGCTGAGCTGCGGACCGGAGACGACGACGACGACGAGGAGGAGGAAGGCGGGTGGGAATGTGGCGCGTGAATGGTGGCGACTTGCGGATACCGAACTCGACGAGAGAGGGGACAGTGCGTTCGTGAAGTGGAGCTTCTCAGTCGACCAGATCAGTGAGTCTGTCCGTGAGTTAGTCCGCTCGGATCTTTGGGCGTGAGTGGCGCGACGCAAATCGAATTATGTAATGCCCGTTTCGGCCGTGGCTACGTACGATCCCGTACTCTGGTGTAGTGTGGTGGGGGGAATCCGAGCGAGGGGGAATATGACTGGCAGACTGGCGGTCGTGAGGTCGTGGGCTTGCTTGTTCTCTTCTTCTCGAGTCGGACTCGGCCGAACCGTGATGGAAAACCAGCTGGTGGCGGCCTCCGTGGGAGCAAAACGCCAGTTCTCCCACAAAGCTCGGGACAAAATGGTGCCGCATGTGGCCTTTTTATGGCCGTTTTTCGGGAAAACTTGCCAAGAAGTTCCAGACAGTCAGAACTGGAACTTGGGTCCAGAGCCGGCCGATCCAGAAGCTTCGGTTCACTGTCAGAGGCGATAGACCACAGTCTAAAAGGGGAGGCTTCGTGAACGAACACAGGCCCATGGGGTTCCATCGCTACCTGCTGCCTCTGGCAGTGTGTGGGCGCCGACGGTGGGCTCCAACAGAGAGAACTGCGCGGAACCACATGAGCCAGAGCACGTGGTGTGACAGGGGGAAGGGAAGGCGAACCGATCGGAAGACTGCGACACCACACCCAACACAGTCACTGTGACCGGCGGCAGAGACGCAGGCACCTTCCATCTGGAGGATCAGTTGGGTTGGCTACCGTCATCTGGTGGCATTAGATTGGCTTCCGACGATTTACGCAGTGAAACCGGAGTCTCAGGGCAGACTGTACTGTATACTGAACTGCATTATCGCGTGGAGTTTAGGCTGCTGGAGGAGGACACGCCCCAATTACACAGTGCACTGCAGGGTCTGGTGACCAGACGATGACCGGAACAGCGTCGGCCATAGAGTCGACAGAAACTCACCAAGACGCAGGCCTCGGGCGCAGAAGCCCGGCGTGTGTTCGCGGAAAGCAGCTGCTTTTGCGGCAAAATCTACCGCGTCAGGTTGAAGACCCGCTCTCGACTGGAGCTACACTGCGCCATCGGCTCGGGATCGCGTTACAGTGTTGCCGTATCTTCATGTCCCTCTCATGTCGACTCGGGCTTTCCGGACTCTTGGCGGTCTGGACTCCGTCACGGTGGTGTGTAAATGAGTTTGACGACTCCAGTGATCTTCAAGGTGGGGACAGCCGCTTTCGAGGAGCTCCCTCCAGCTTTGAGATACTTCGGGCGGCACCCAGACTGCAAGGTGCCATGACGGGTTCTCGCAGAGCTGGCTTCAACCGGATAATCATAGCACCGAAGTGCTGCTTTCGAAGATCCGCGACACAGGAGCACACACGCGTCGTGTTGGGAGTCACTGGGCGCTCGGGGCTCCAACTGCTTCTGCACTCTTGCAGGACGCACAGAATTACAATACTGGACCCTGAGAGGATTCCTCATAGAGGACTTCTCCTGAGGGCAGCTCCTCCCACTGCGGGCTGCTGAAGCTGGAATTCCCGTTCACCCTGGAATCATGGAGACTTGGCGGAATCGCAAGGGCGAAGGACGACTCGGAGTGTCCTAATGCAGCTTGGCAGTCTCGGTGTGAGTTTGCTCCACTTGACGTGATCTCACGCTCGTCATGCCGCTCGCGTGTGGGTTACACACTGGCGCCGAGGACGTCATTGCCCCTGCGCAGGTATTACTCGCGCTCGCTGGACGAACCTTCCTGGGATGCCGCGTAAATGGCGAGGCCCCGTCCAGTCCAGGGCGGAATGGAGACCGACCGGCGAGGCGCCGCCATCTCTTGAGGTTGTCGAGACAGTGGGACGGAACTGTACGTTCGAAAAGCTCGTCGTCGCGTTGTAACTGGCACGATCTTGTTCGCTGGTCAGTTGCCGTGCGACTACGACTGCACAGGGTACAGATCGGCGTGTCGAAGAGAGGGAGGAATGGAACGAATGGAAGGAAGCACAGCTGGATGTCTGCCTGGCATCGTCGTTCATTGTCCTGTGCATGCAGCGCGCAAGGATCGAGCATCGGACTGGCTTGCAGCGGCGTCCATTGACGAGTCGACCCGACCTCTGGACGCGACGACGACGACCAGCCAGTGCGCGATTGCCCGCTCGCACATACAATCAAGTTCATTCCATGGCACGATCTGTCATGCTTCTCCAGAGGGAGGGGCCACGCCACACGCCACCATGAAGTTCCACGAATCTTTTCGTTTGGCGAATCCTCTGGTCGCAATGTACTGAGTTAGGTGTTTGTTGTACTGATACAACGATATCTCCCTCCTCAACCCAATCATCCAAAAAAACCAAAATAGTGGTTTTTGTGTGATTGGTCACTGGGTCTCAGCAGCTCATTTCACTGACACGCCTGGCGCATTAGCGACCGCACCACCCGCATCCGTCCCCACGTCCATCATCATGGCCATGCTCGCCTTCCTCCGCCGCACGGCGCAGCGCTCGGCGTTCGCGACCACCGCCACCGCCTCGCACTCGCAGACCCCTGTGCGCCAGGCGCGTCGCCTCACGGCCGCTGCGCCGTCGCAGGCGCTGTCCACTGCCTCGCTCTTCTCGACGCAGACGCGCGCCATGTCCATCGCGAAGCCTCAGCCGCAGCACCAGTACGTGGCCAGCGACGTCACGGGCGTGCTCGCTGGCGTGGCTATCGTCGGCGCCCTGATCGGCGTCGGCAAGATGTGGTGGGACGCATCGTCTTCGCCCGCGGCGCCTGTCTCGCGCGGCCAGCGCAGCGTGCAGGACATCACGCGCGACGACATTGCGCAGTTCTTCGTGGATCTCAAGGCCGCCATCGAGCAGCTCTTCGTACGTGGATTGGATCTAGCATAGTAAATAATGCGTGCGAATGCAGTGGTTCTCACGTGATGGGATTGTGTGTGGCTCTTACAGACGCAGCTGCCCGAGATCGACGAGGCCTTCAAGAAGCATCTCAAGTCGCAGAACGTGGAGCTCGGCGAGGAGGAGTACAAGCAGACGCTGCTGCAGCAGTTGTTCGACGTGCTCCAGAACATCGAGCAGCAGGTCGTTGGCTCGCGTGGTTGGGACCAGGAGAGCTTTGCGCTTGCCATGGAGAAGCACTCGGACGACGAGGAGATCAAACATCTCCAGGCCGAGCTCCAGGAGATCATGCACAAGGTGTTCCCACCGCCAGAGCTGCCGGAGGACCTCACGCCTGAGAAGGCGTTGGAGATCCTGGCTGTGCTCATCAAGGGCATGGAGAAGGCCATGACCGAGATGCTCAAGCACGCGCGTGCCGAGGGAATCACGGATCCTACGAAGGCCATGGAGGAATTCTCGCAAATGTACGTACTGCGTCACTCCGCAGTGGCCAGCTCAGCGTCGGTTGTACTTATGATTTGTATGACTGGGACGATATAGCTACTTAGATCAGGTTGAGCAGATCACGTTCGAGGAGATGAAGAAGGCCGGCATCCCGAACGACGTACGCTCTCAGCCTCTTCTACACATTGTCAGACGAAACCTCATCAATGTTGTTGTGCTTGTGGATACAGATCTTCAACGTGGCGCTGCAAAAGTTCCACGCCGAGAGCCCCGCGTTCCGCAAGAAGGTCGAAGAGCTCTACGCCGGCCAGGCGGAGACGTACGTGCCCTCATTCCCTCCCACTTTCCAAAACGAGAATGCGTTTGCTGACAATCTCCCCTTGCTACAGCTTCCGCCGCATGGGTCTGGACGTCCAAGACAACTAAGCCCATTGTATATGCGCAACTCGCGGCTATCAAAGTCGCAGCCGTGTTCCCGCGGCAGCTCTTTGGTCAATAGATTACATGCTATGGTCTCACTCACTCTGGGTCTTTGTTCACTATCTTCATCTACTTCGTACTGCGTAGTACTTCCCAGTCACGGGCTTCGTCGACTTACGTGGCGACTGTCGCGGTCACCCTTCCGATGGCCTCCACCATTCATACCACCGGCTTGCTGAGTCACGTTGTTGGCCTTGCTTGCGTGCACAAGCGACATCATATCATACCGGTCGTCCACGAGACTGTGCAGCAGCAGATATCGTTCACGTCCGACGCGCCCTCCAGCAGAGGGGTCCAGAGCCAGGATCTCTTCGGCAGTGTATCGGATCTGCTTGCGGTAGCGTGGGAAATTGGTCGACACGATCTCAACGCCTGCCGCCCCGTGGTCCATCAATGCCGAGGAAAGCTCCCGCATCAACGCGAAGGGCAGATCGACCGACAGAACTTTCATTGCGTCCTCACCACGGGCTGAAAAACTTGAGGTGATCCACTTGGAGACGCGTCGAATGATTTTCTGGTTGTCCAACTGTTTGTAGTTGCGGTGGTCCTTCGAGTAGTACTTGCCATCGACAACACGCACGTCGAAGACTGGCTGCATCGTCGAAACTGAGCTCGTCGCGAGCAGGTCACGATTGGATCCACCGCCGCCGCCTCCTCCGCCAAGTGCAGGCGTTCCGGAACTCCCGTCGTACGCCATCGTAGTAGCGTCTCCGCCATTCAGCATCGCCAAACGTTCCTGCATGAACTCGACAAGCGCCGTGCAGCTCACGACGGCATCCACCTCGGACGGATTCCGCACGGCGCGCACCTTCACTTGCTTCTTCTCACGCATCAAATGCGTCTGGACGATCACCATGTAGGCGATGCGTTGCTGTGCGCAGTAATCTTCGAGGTCTTCCAAGTGTAGCGGATCCGGATGCAAAAAGTCGGCACCGATGCCCTGGCACCACAGCAGCACGGCAATCTGCATTCGCAGCAGTACTGTATCAGCGGCCTTGCCGGCTGAACAGATCAGGACACTGCGACCGCCAGACATGCTCGACTCGCAGCCAACAGGAAACCTGATTTCACTCGCACTGCCCTTTGCTCCGAGCGATGCCATCACGCACGACACGATCTTGTCCACCGAGAAACGCACGCCCATGGCTGCAACATTCGTAGCCTTGACGTAGGCGGCGGGGAGCTTGAAGCGAGTGACGAGCTGATCGTAGCGCCCTCCTTCAGCAATCACTTGCGAAGATGTCGTGGCGGAATACGCGGTCGACGACGTCACCTTCATGTTGGGCTGCAGGGTCGCACTCTGCTGACTACCCGTGAGTACCGCCTGGAAGACGAATCCGGACGCGTACCGCTCTGGGCGAGGGCTCAAACCGATGTCGATACGCGTGCACATGGGTCCTCGCAGCCGTAAGAAATCGATGCCTTGGAGAAGGTTACGCAACGCGGCAACGCCATCACTCGCATCCTTGAAAATGCGGCGAAGCGTCAACTCCTTCTTCTGCCGCTGCTTTTGCGTCAGAGCGCTGCTGCTGTTGGCCTTAAGCTGCGAGACACGTCTTGTGTGGAGCCGTTGCAACTCGGTTTCCAGGATGTCAATCGTCGCCGTGGGGTCGGCAGGAAGCGCGAAGAACGGCCGGCACGAATCGATGGCATCTTGTGGCACGCTGTGTTCCTTCAGCTTCTTCGTGAAGAACTTCCAACGACCGGCTTTGATGGGCGGCGCGATTCTCGATGGCACACCGGCGTGGATGTGGGCCGAAACTTCGTTCGACAACAGCTTGAGCAGTTCGCGGCGACCTGACAACGGAATCCCACACAGCTCCATGATACCTTTCGTGATGCGGGCGTCGTTGAAGCGTAGATAATACGATCCCAGGCTTGCGGAGAGTGTTCCAATAACCTCGGAGACTACCTGGAGACCTTCTAGCTCGAGGAAACGGAAGGCTCCACGATCGTCCCAGATGATGTCGAAGTCTGCTTCCATGAATTCACGCGGATGGCCCCCACCAACGACGCTCTTACGATACACGCGATCAAACTGGTAGCACTTGAACCGAGAAATGTTGTGTCGCGCGACAAACCGCGCGAGTCGCTCGGTCAAATCGAAGGGGAGTGTGACAGAGACGCCACTCGCATCCACCAAAGAACACGCACTCTGTGGAGTAGCCAAAGTCACTCCCGTGTAGTTGTGCTCGGGTGGTCGAGGCATCAGGAGTGGCGTCGCATGCTCGACGCTGCCATGGCGTTCGAAGATCTTCTGAATAGTGCGCTTGACGTACGATCGCGAGCGCAGTTCATTGTGATACGATCTCATCTTGACGGTCTCGAGGTGGTCGTAGGTGTAGTCGATGTGACTGCCGGGTTCCTGTGTGAGCAGTGCATCGATGAGTTGTCCGAAAAACTTACCTTGAGGGTTCGCCAGTGTGTCAAGGGCTTCGCGCAAGTACGTGCCTTCGACTTCCATCTTGGCAGGAAGCAGCGGGCTCGCAAGGAGCTCTGCAGCACTCGGTCGCTGAGTCGGATTCGGCTGACAGAGCCACTGCACGATCTGCTTGACATTGTCTGGTAGCGCGTTCAGTCTCGGTATCTCGTTCTTCTCGCGTAGTCCAGTCAGCGCCTGTGCACGCTCCATGAGCGTCGTGAAAGGCGGTGACCACATTTCGAAGAAGAGCACTCCCAGTGAGAACATGTCGGCCTTTTGGTTGTACCGCTCGCCTTCACGCTCTTGCTCTGGCGCGCGATAAAACGCAGTGCCGACGCCCGTCGTGATATTGTCGCCTGGATCATACGATGCCGTTGTAATGCTGGTCAGATCACGTGGATGCCGGTGTGCAAACGCGGTTTTCGTGAGTGCCATGCGCGTGCTTTCCAGACTCTCCAACCGCAGTCGCTCGTACAACTCCGCCGCCGAAGATCCGTCCGAATGCGCCATAATGGCTCTCGTCGCCGATAGAGCCGAAGCCACACCAGCACCAAGCTTGATCACAGAGTCGACGTCCTCAACCGTATCACCGTCGCCGTCTTCGTCGTCTCCATCCAAAGCAGTCGTTTGAGGTCGGATCGCTAGACCAAAATCTCCAAGCTTCACTGTGCCCTCAGCGTCCAAGAAGATATTTGGTGGCTTGATGTCCCGATGGATGATGCCTTGGCGATGGATATACTGGATGGCTTCCAAGATCTGGCGGAACAGCGTCCAAATCTTGTCTGGGTCTTGGCATAGAGCTCCCTGGTCGATCACTTCACGCAACGCCTTGCCTTCACAGAACTCCATCTGAATGTAGAGCTTCTCGCCAAACTTGCGGATACGTGGCTGCTGAATGCGTCCTAGCTCGTGACGCCCGAGGCTATCGCTTGCCTCATCTTCTCCTGGTGCTTCTTCGAGCCCTTCCCAATCGAAACCATCGTCCAACTGAGTCGAAGACATGTAGCTGGAAGATCGGTACGCACTCGAACTTCGGTTTCGGGTCGTCGCACCGCTGCTTCGGCGGCTATTCTTCGACTTGGACCACATGTGGACGCTGTTGCTCATTGTGCCGAGCCAGTCATCGTCGTCATCTTCGCCTCCGCTATCGCTGTCGTCATCGTTATCGCTGCCTGCTGCGCTCTCCGACCCAAGATCATCATCGTTCGACTCGCTCTCATCGTGGCGCTTTGACTTTGGTCGCTTGTCCCATCGTCCAGCCGCGACGACATCCCCATTGGCGTCTTCTTCGTCGTCATCGTCACCGCCACTCTCACTGCAAGATGAATCGCCGAACTCCGAGTCCGAGCTCTCGCTTGATCCATCGCCGTTGTCGCCTTCGATCCACGCCTGGAAATACCGCACGATGTGGCGGTGCTGCATGCGCGAAATGGTCTTGACCTCGCGCAAGATCTTCTTCTTCATGGTGGGATCTTCGGGGTCCAGCTTGATTTTCTTCACTGCATACAACTGCCTGTCAAGACGGTTCCGCGCCTTCACGACCTCGCCACCGCCGCCACGTCCCAACAGCCCCAGCTCCTTGAAGTCGCTGTGGTATCTGGAGTGCGAGTGCTCGCTCGCCATGGCGTCCGAGTCCGAGTCCGACGACGACGACCCATCATCGCCAGTGTTGCCCGTGTCGCCTGACGCGTCTGCACCCGACCACCCGCTCCCCTTCGCTGCTGCAGGATCGCTGCTATGCTCCTTCCCACTGTCGTCGTCGTCTTCATCGTTTTCTGAAAAGCCTTCGTCTTCGTAGCTGTACTTGTCGTCGTCGTCGTCCCCTTCGTCGCCCTCAAACGACCTGTACGTGCTGCTCTGGTCGTCTCCGTCGCCACGAATGTCGATACTCGACCGGTGTCGCCTCCTGCGCCTTCTTGCGGACTGCGTCTTCTTCACCATGAGCTTCTTACGGCGCTCGGCGTCGATCATGGCGAGGATCTCCTGGTTGCGCGCCAACGCCTCCTCTTCCTCGAGCTGCAGGAGCTGCTCCTCCTCGCGCTTCTTCTCGTCCTCACGATCCTGCTGCCGCTGCATCATCTGGTCGAAGAACGACGACTGGTCCTTCACGTGGTCCTGCACGAACTCGGTCGCGTGCATCACGAGGTCGTAGACCATGACGTCGCCCAGCTTCTCGCGCGCGAGCCGCTCCATGTCGTCCTTGAGCCGCGTGACCTCGTCCGTGGACAGGCCGTGCTTGTTCTCCACGTCGATATTCGGCGGTGTCCGCAGTGGGTACCCCTTACCAAGGTCAAAATGCAGCACGATCTCGGCCGTTTCCCGCTGCGTGCCGGCGGTTTGCGAGCCCCCAAGCGACTCGCACAGCACGTGGATGCAGAAGATGTGCGCGTACAGCGGCGTGGACGACTTGACGATCAGATCGCGGTCGAAAATCGCCTGCAAAACCTCCATTTCCTGCGTCTGCATCTCGAAAGCCGCCTGCTGCGTGGCTGCGTCAAGTGGTCCACTCACGGCGTCATTTTGGGGCGGATTGGAGCCCCCAGAAGGATCTGAAAACACGGCCGGAAGCGTCAGAACACTGGCATTTACGTAGAGGGTGGGTATATGCAGACGGTACGCTGTATGAAGCGTCGTGGGGCTCGCATCCTCACCTTTCTTCTTGGTCTTTTTCTTGGCCATTGTGGCGCTTTTGGTCGTCGCGCCACTCCGATTGCTCGCGGTCAAATCATGCTCCGCCAACATTTGGTGTACCGTTCCCGGTGGTACATGTTCCGAATGTACCATGGAATAGGTACGATAAAAATTAGATGAATGTGATTGGTGAAAAATGGACATTGTTATATTAGTGGTAGCCAAACCTGAAAATTCTCCACCACAACAAGATCAGAAATTTTCCTCGCAGGTTCGAGACAAAATTTCCTGCGATCTGATTGGCTAGAAATTTCTTCCTGAAATTTTGGCAAAATTCTCACAGGAAGGTTGCCACAGGAACAGCAGAATTTTTTGCCGACGAGCTTGCCGACGGACGGCGGATCCTAGGAGCCCAGAAGATGGTCCATATCGAAGATATTGCTATGCACTACAGCCACACCTATAGAATTTAGGGGTTTCCCTCACACTGTAGCGCTGGCACGGTCATACTCTTCCCACACAGAAATCGTTGGAATTGTTGCTGGAATGGGTGGTCAAAGCACCAACGTATTCTCGAACTATGATTGGCTAAAATAAACCACCTGGGAATCTCAAAATGAAATCTCGGACTTGGAACTTCGAGGTTTGGCTACCACTATTCAATGGGTGCACTGCAAATTAGTGGACAGTTGAAGTTGGTGATGGCGAATGGCTACACACACGCCTGGGTCTCACCTGAGAGGTAACAGGAGCGACCCTTTCAAGCTCCACCTTGGAGCTGCCGCTGCTGCATACGCGCCAACAAGGAGCTCAGTCGGTTCTCCACCTCGTCGCTGGGAGGTTTCTTGGATCTGTCGTCCAGTTGACACAATCTCAAGGCTGGTTCAGTGATGGAGACGGTAGAACGACTCGGTGCAGGTGGAGCTCCAGTGTCCAAGCGCTTGGCGTCATGTGTAGCCAGCAAGACCGTCGCATTGAGACGCACAGATTGCTTGAAATCCGCATTCCCGAATGTTCGCGGAAGCGGCGGTGGCGGCAGCGGTGAGGGTGATGGAGAGAAGGGCGAGTCGAAGAGCTCCTGCCCGTCATGCGCGTGTTTACTCGTTGAGCTCAGGGATACTGAGTGTGTGGATGATGGAAGTGGCTGCAAGTTGACGAAAGTCTCCACAGCGACAGCGAGGAACTCATCCAACTGGAGAAGGTGCTCCATGCTTCGAGTCGCCTGATGCGCTACAACGAAAGATCGAACGTTGTGGACGAACTACAATGAATTACCACACTGTCAGGCGTAGAAATCGCCATGGCTGACGGTTGAATGACATACCTGCAAGAAGTTGTCTTCCTGCTTCGCTCCGACCACGCGCTGGGCGATGGCTTCTATCTGCGGTTTGGAAAGCCACGTTGTTGGTGTTGCCGTTGTTGACGTCTTCGATGTGCGCCGGCGTCGATTGCTGGAGTCGCTTCCCCGCCTACGAGCCGACGCGGCGGATGTCGGGCGAAAAAGTGCTGATGCGCTACTAAGCTCTTGCTACAACAGATAAGCACGAGTAGGCTTCGCACCCGAATTTGATGATGCTGACCAGGGTCTCACGTACCTGAACAGCTTCTCTAGCCCTGAGAAAGAAGGCGAGTGTTCCTTCGTCATACTCTCCTTCGAGGAAGCGAGAAAAGAGCTCGACATCCTGCCTGGCGGAGTGTTCCGCAAGCCCGTGGACCAGTTCCAGCGCTTGCTGCTCAACTAGCGCCTTAAGTCCGAATCGGTTCTTCAGGTATGCGCGAACAATGATCGCAAAAGGGTGTGTGGGGTCGTCATCATCGTCGACAGCCTCAGTTTCAGTCGCAGATTCTTCGGAGCGGGCGTCGTAAATGTCGTTCATGAGCCGAACCAGCTTGCCTTCGATCGTGTACGTTCCAGTGGCTTGCCTCAAAAAGACCTTTGATCCAAACTGTTGACCATGATTCGAAGACTTCACCGTCAGTCGTGCGCCAGCAAAAGATGGCGTCTCCCTGCTCATAAAGTGTCATACCTGACGAAGGAACGTGGCGTATCGTCGAAGCTGCGTTGGAAATCCATCTTCCTCACTTGCTCCAATGGAATCCTCGTCTTGGTCGCTTGAGGATTCGTTATCACTGCCATCGACTGCAGAGGGCTCGGCGCTTCGTGCTTCGAAGGAATGGAAGGCTCTTGGACTCACAGGCTGAAGCTTCTGCTTCTCGTTGGTTGGAGTAGGTGACGTATTGGTGGCTTGTGGGGCTTCGAGGTGGATATTCGCGACGAATCTGCCGTCGCTCGGTCGCTTGGCAAACTGCGATGGAAGAGTGAGCACAATCAGTAGGTACGGTGTCCTCCGCACCATTTGTCTGCACCATACCTGGACGTTATTCTCGACCAAGAATCGTGAGTATTGAGTCTTGGCGCGGGGGCTCAGCTCACCGAACACGACCACATGTGCCACAGGCGTCGGCACTGCTAATGGCCGATTCCAGTGAGTCGGTGGCGCCATTTCGGACTGTGAGGGCGGCGTCGCTTCAAGACCGAGCACCGGAATTAGCGAAATGTTGACACTGGTAAAATGCGGGTCTTCTATTCCCACCGTAAATCTCATCCATACACACTAGCGTTTGTCATGTCTACAGCTTCAGATGCACCCTTCTCACCGCTTTCTACGTGTGAAGCCGACTCGCCCGAGAGCTTCTGGCGACGGTCTTGCTCGCACTTGAGCTGCTGCTGCACAAAAGCCCCCACAGTTTCGGCAAAGTGATCGAAGCGTTGCTCATGGGCGTGGTTCTGCTGTGAAAGCGAGCGTTCCACACGAACGACGTGGCTCTCCAGACGCGCGATGGCTTCCATTTTGTCACGAACGGTAGCGTGATAGTGACGTTTGGCTGCATCAGCTGCCGCTTTGAGGTCCTTCAATCGCTCTTCGTACGACTCTTTCATGCGCGCCACGCTCAGCTTGTGTTCTTCGAGCCGCCGCGTGATTTGTTGGCTCTTCTCCGCTGCACTCGCCGCTTCCCGCTGGGCTTCTCGTAGTTGATCTTGCTTGTCTTGCAGTTCCTTGTATTGTCTTCCCAGTTCTTGTTGGAGGCCCTGTAAACGATCATCTTGTGCTTTTTGGAGTGCCACATTTTCCTGTCGGAGGTTGACGATCGTGTCCACGTGCTTCTCAACTTCGCGTTCTAAGAACACGCGGCTCTTCTTGATCTCTTCCACTTGTGCCTCGACTGCAGCCATCGAGCGCTGCAGCCTTTCCTCGGACTCGCTCTCCCACTGGCGCTTGACATCATGGAGCTGCTTTTCATGGGCAACTCGGCCCTGCAAAAGCGCAGTCTGAAGCGTGTCGTGCTTCTCTTTCATTGCCGCGAGCGACTGCTGCGCATCATTGAGCTGCTCTGTCGCGCGGTTCAGTTGAGACTGCAACGAAGTGACTGTGTACTCGTGCTCTCGGACTGTCGCTGCGATTTGCGCTTTGTGGGTCGACAAGAGACCGTGCTCCTTGCGATCGTGTTCCTTCGCCACATCTAGCAGCTCCTTCTTCAGCTTCTCATTCTCGTCTACTTGAGAACTAAGGGCACATCACATGAGAACCCACACCATCTCCAGTAGCCACCTCAGCAAACATACCTCGCTGACAAATTCAGGCGGTGGACCTCGCTCTCGAGTTTGTACTTCAGCTCTTCCAGCTGCGCTATCGTCTTGGTCTTCTGGTCGTCACTCTTCTGGTGGAGCGCTTCCATGTGGCTCATTTTCTCACGCATCACTGTGCACTCACGCTCAAGGGCGCAACGGGAGACGCGATATTCCTCAAACTCGACACGACGACGATTCTCCAGCTCCTCCAGCCGCATCCGCGTCTCGTGGGCTTCAGCTTTCGCGTCGATCTCGCGCTGTTGGTAGCGATCACGGTCTTGCTTGACACTCTCCACCTCCTTTCGTAGGAGCTGGATCTGCATCTCGCACTCCTCCACATTCGCCACCTATACACACACATCTCCATCAGCATTGAGGCGATACGAGCTAAGTTCACACAACATTCATCACACCATTTTCGCGTTGTGGCGCTTGGCAACATTCAGATCGGTTTCCAGTTCTTCCTTCTCAGCCAGCACTTGCAGGAGTAGCTGGTCCCCTTGGCCTGGAGTCGACTTGGGCCTCTCTGACGCCTTCGCTGATTCCTCTGGCTGCTCGGGACGTGGCTTTCCCTGAATCGATCGGTTCCGCGTGAGCAGTCGCTCGATCTCCTCCGCGTGCTTTAAGCTGCTGTTGTTGCCCGTGAGCTCGAGCGTCAGCAGCGAGTGGTTGCTCTGGAGGGCGTCCAGAAACGCTAACACTCCGGCGTTTCCGACCTCATTCCAGCGCAAGTCGAGCTTGCGCAGCGTTTGGTTGCGCTTCAGTGCCTTGGCCAATGCCTTGGCTCCTTCTGGGCCAATGTTGTTGTTGCGCAGATCCAACTCTAGCAGTCGCGAGTCCACTTCCAGTGCAACCGCCAGCGCCTCGACGCCTTCGTCCAACAAACCGACGTTATTCCACTCAAGACACAGCGATACGACATGGTGGTGCGGCGTCTTGAGCATCTCAGCGAGCGCCTTGGCGCCAGCGGCTTCGAAGCGGTTGCCTCGCAGGTCCAATTGCACAGGCTGTGTCGCGCGGCGCACGGCGTCCACGATCTCACCGCACTTGTCATCGCCCCAGTACGCGTTACTGAAGTCCAGCGCTCCACCATGTCCGTGCGTAGGCCCATTCGCTCCATAGCGTCCGCGCTCTTCCTCGTCGCCGGGCGTGACAGTCATGTTCCTCTGGTCGTTTCGCAGCCTTTCAAGATCCGAGCCAGTTCTTCCCTCATAGACTAATCGGGCTATCTTATACTAAGGAATAGGCCAATCCAACATTAGCTTCGTGTGGTCCACGTGGGATGAACCTACCAGGCTGTTCCCGCGTGGCGTGTAGTAGCGTGGTAGTAATGGACATCCGGAGCCATTCCAGGAGCCGCCTGGATGCACGGCTCTCCCTCGCTCTTCATGGAATATCACCCGCAGCCAACACGCCGCGATCCCATCTGCCTGCTGCTGGCTGGGGAAGAGCTCGTCACACCCAAAAGCCAGCGAAGCGGCGTGTCCGCAGATGGCTGCCTTTCTGCCGACACGCAAGGCGCTGATCCAGTCACGAGCAGCTCCCTGTTGATCCCCATTGCAGGAGACCGGGCGCCTTTCCAGGCCACTTCGTTCGTGATCCGTCCGGACTATTCACAGTCTCACACAGTCGCATTCGCGCCGTCGCTGTCGCTCGCCATTTCGTGTTGTGCGGCGTCGTGGAGAGCTCTCTGAATCCATTCTACTATGATGAACGCTGCGCTTCCGCACCCACACAAAGCCGCCAAGCGACTGGCGATCTCAGCAGACGCGCTCACGTGCGTGGATCTCGTGCACCAGGATGGCACGCAGCTCATCGACAAGCACACGCTCATGACCCACAGCAAGGCAGCAGCCAACGCCGCGCTCAAGGAGCTGGACGTGCTGCTCACTCTGCAGCAGCACCAGCAGAGCAAGACCCGGTCGTCCAAGAGCCACGTCGTCGCGCTTCGCAGCTACCACCTGGATGCCTACGACCAGCGGCTCCACCTCATGCTCGAGCACTGTGCGCGTGGCGACCTGTTCAAAGTCGCGCAGCAAGAGAGCCGTCTCGTCCACATGGGCATGTTGTCGCCGTCCCGAGGCCTTACAACCAGCGAGCGCGGTCTCCGACGCGTCACCCACCAGATCCTGCGGGGGCTGCTCTCGCTCCATGCATGTGGCATCGCCCACATGGACTTGTCTCTCGAGAACGTGCTTTTGACGGCCAAGGGCGACGTCAAGCTCGCCGACTTCGCCCTCTCGCAGCGCTTCCAGCGCGACGCACGTAGCCGTCCATTGCCAGTCGTCATCGCACATGGCGGTGCTATCGCCAAGCCAGCTTACGCTGCCCCAGAGCTCCACACCTCCGACAGCATTGGTGATGTGACGAAGGCTGATGTGTGGTCGCTAGGTGTGATGCTGTGGCACCTCACCACGCGCTCTCCACTGTTTCCAACCGGAACCGCGACGACGCAGGATCCTGTCTTTCGAACAATGGCGGACTCGTCGTCGTGGGTCGAGCAGCGTCACCCTGACGCCTCTCAGAGCCTTCGCGACCTCTTCAGCCGTCTTCTGGATCCTAACCCGACCTCACGTATCTCAATCGCCACTGCGCTGCAGCACCCGTGGCTCCTGGGCTACGACGTGGTGCCAACGCCAGAGACCCCACACGTATCATCATCTCTGTCGGCGCCAGTTTCGATCTCCGTGACCACAACGACGCCACCGAAGCCAACGGAGTCCCCATCTCCAGCCAAAGGCCGTGCGTCGCGAGGCCGGGGCCGCACGGCCAGCA